>JAJIYU010004113.1:0-25262 GCA_030144865.1 Tinospora cordifolia | reverse complement strand
TAAAAATTCCACAATTAATCCCAAAAATTATTTCTCTCAAGAAATTTCATTTTCCTCCTAATTTCACATATTTTTCCATTTTTCTCACTTCTCCAATAAATAATATAAATTTGAAAAAAATTGATGTAAATCATTGTATTTCCATTAAAAATTTTAGAAAATGCATATATCGTATTCGAAAATTTTGCACACCAAAACGTGGGTCGTCACAGAAACTCTGCAAGATTTTTAAGAAATTGCAAAACAAGGTGGAAGTGATTTCCAAAACCTCCATTTCATTGTTTTATTTAATTGCATGTTTAAATTCTTTTTAGCACGCATATTTAGGTTTGAATAACATGATTTACTTTTCATTTCGCATGTATGCTATATTTACTTGATCATGAAGTCAAGCCATGCTTAAATTATGAATGGTTAGGCTTATTTTATGAAGAATAATTATGCTTAATGTTTATATGTTGAACATGCTGAATTTATTTATTTTATTTATGTTTCACGATCTTTAGAACTAAAGGAAAGAAATTGAAACTAAGAACAACCTACTGTCGTAGTGATCCACAGGAATACTATGAGTGTTCTTTACATATATTGTGGGTATATGGCTTGTCGTACTGTGTGTATTGGGTGTAGCACAAAATACTTGAACTATGGGCAAAACCCTATATCTAATGGAATGTGACATAAAGATTTGTCTTTTCACACAAAGGGGGGGTTTTTTGCATAAGAACATCAAGGGATTAGACCTCCTTTCAGTTTGAATTACAACAATTACAACAAATTGTTTAAATTACTTAATTGTTTACAAGTGTTTGAAATTAAATGTGATATTAGTCTAAAATAATGAATTGGTTATTTGAAAAAGATCTACAAGGCTATGTGTTTACCCTTTCTCTCTTATTTTTTTAAGGAATTGAATTAAACAATGAAGCATACGAAGGCTTAGAATACTTACTTTTAGAATGTTTCTATTTTTATTTTAATATAAGGGCATGTTGCCCAAGTTTTGAATTTTCACTGCAAGTTTCTATTTTGAGTTGTGTACTCTTTCTTTTTAGAAGTTTAAATTTGAAGTCATGTATCTACTTTTATTAAATCAATAAGATTTAGAAAGTTTTTTTATTATCTCTTGTGCAATTGCCTTAGTAAATGTTTTTAACTAAATAAGGCGTGAGATAATTGAATTAGAAAGACAAGTTGTGTACTTGTAATTGTAATCGAACCTCAGTCCACCTTGTGGTTGAACCCAATTGAAAGTCTCGTGGGTTAGGGTCTTAATTGCGTCAATACTATACTCAATCCATTTTGTGAAGCATCTATGTACAAAACATATCCAACACAACGTGTAGGGGTGACTAATATGGGGGTTGAAGTCAATCTCTTCTTCAATTCTTGGAATGATTGTTCACCCTTCTCATCTTAACTGAACTAACACAATCTTTATGTGTGATACATGTTTAGCTTCTGACTTGTTCTTTAACGTTGCCTGATTCAATTTTTGATAGTCGACACACAACCTCATGGATATATCTTTCTTCTTTACGAACAACACCAGAGCTCCCTATAGTGATTCACTGGGATTGATGAATCCTTTTTCTTAGATCTCGACTAGCTGAGACTTTAACTCAATCACCTCTATTGGTGCCATTTAGTAGGGAGGAATGGCTATGGGATCGATTCCAAGGTGAATTTCAATCCTGAATTCCACTTCAATAGCTAGTGGTAGTCTTGGTAAATCATCTTGGAATACATCTTCATAATTTCCAAGCATCTTTAAGTTTTGGATCTCCTTCTGTTCTTTATTGTCCTCCTCTAAGAACTTCTTAAAATCCTCTTCCTACTTTAGGCAGTCTAACATTGCGATCATTGGGCTTCTAGGTAATCTTTGCATATCACCATTAATTCTAAAGGTATCTCTTGAAGGTAATGTTATAGTTACCCTTTTCTTGGAACAAATTATCTGTGCCCGATATTGATTTAACCAGTCCATCTGTAGTATTACATCATATTCATCAAATGGAAGTATACAAAGGTCAGCTGAGATTAGCTTATCTCCAAATCTATGGTCACAAATACATATTCTTTTTGAGGTAACGGTAGTTCTTATGAGTATGAATACATTCAACATCATAGGCAAGGCATTTTTATTAGTAATCTATCCACTAGTTTTTTAGTAACAAAAGATTTGGTAGCACTTGAATCAAACAGAAGTTTCACAGCAACATTAAATAATAGAAATGTACCTTCTGTTGCAGGGACTCAATTGTCTTGAGCATCCTCAACAGCAAAAACTCTAGCATAGTTTTGTCCACAACCATGGTTCTAGTTCTAATTTTGCCCCTAGTTATTATTTTGTTGGGGTTATTATTGTTGTTTGACTTAAGGATGTCCTTTTGGTCCTCCTCTTTTGTTATACTATTATTGTTAAGTAACTAGAGTTGATGCTCTTATAAGGCAATTCTTAGCTATATGTCCCCTTTGATTATAGTTGAAAAATAGCCCCTGACTTTTCATTTGCTCCTTATGCTCCTCATTAGCTTAGTTGAGTAAATTTGGGGATATGGTTGTACTTGTTGCTGAGTCCGAGGTGCCTTATTACCCTCATTTTGATCGGTGTTCTGCTTCTTGTTCTCATTCCTTGCCTTTTGATCATTCTATGGCCTCTTATTTCAATTCTTTAGGGACTATTAAAAGTTAATGTCCCTTTTGATCAATTGAGCTCTAACTACCATCTCCTTAAATGGAGTTAGCCTCAAGGGAACAATCAACTTCCTAATGTCCACTCACAATCTTTCTGCAAACATTTTGCCCTTGGCCTGCTCTTCTCTGACCAACTCTAGAGTAAACCTTGATCGCTCAATAAATTCTCTCATACTCAGACACCGTCATAGTTCTCTAGGTGATTTGTACAAACTCCAACTACAATTGCCTCATAGTAGCCATGGAGAAGAAGTTATCATAGAATAACTTCTTGAACTACTCCCATGCCATAGTCGAAATGTTAGTCCCAAAGTTATTCATAATCATCTCCCACCAGTGATAAGCAAATCCAATGAATTGATGTATTGTCAATGCTACTCATCAAGGGCTAGCTGTCCTTAAAGCATTCAAATGCTTATTTATTTTCAAAAACCATACATCAGTTGCTAAGTGATCCACCTTTCCATCAAAGGTACCCAGATGCAGCTTCTAAAATTATATCAGGATATTTCTTTGTTCCTTGTCTTTAGTGGCAATTCAGTTGGGTGCTATTGGACCATTCAACAACGGGGACTAATGAGTTGGGGTTGTGGTAGATTTTATACCTGAGGTAGATCTCTCATAACCTGCTCGATCACCTATTGAGTGATCTTTACCAACATTTCTAGCAATAAATTTGCTCAAACAGGAGCTGCTATTGCTACATGTGCCCCTTGATCCCTCTGACCAAACTCATTAGTGTTTTTAGCCCTCATCTCGTTTCCTCAGGTTCTTGCCAATATCTACAAGTCAAAAGCCATTTAGTATCTGATAAGGTATCATAACAAAGAATCATAATCTAATTTCAATTCAATTTAGGTGTACACAAACCCATCTTTCATTATCCTTAGGATTCAAAATGTTTTTCTAGGCTTGTGATAATAGCTTATCTTTCCTAGGTCATTCGTTGTGTTAGTTTCCTCAAGTTTTCGTTCGTGCTATCATAATGCTAGATTCATGCCTCTATGTTCTTGATTTGTTCAGATACCTCTTAGTTTATTCTTCTAAGTTTTGTTTGAGGATTTTTAAAGTCCTCTACTGTTGTTGGGTTGTTGGATGCAGGGTTTGAGCTTTATGATATCAAAACAAGTGATATACATATTCATGACTTTTAAATATAGCATGAATTCAAACAAAAATTATATAATTTCATGTTAGCATAAAGAAATTCCAAGCTTCCATTCATGTACCAAAGTTCAAGCATCCCACACCACTCTTGCCTAATGACATAGGCTTCCACCTAGATATCTCACTATACCCAAACAATTTTACAAATGTCTCAATGACAAAGGCCTTCCAAGCCCACTAAACTTAACCATCCCATACTAGCCAAGCATAGGAAAATAGGTTCTTCCAATGTCAACAATCATTCACCAAACATAGTCTGTCAATCTCTGAGTCTAAGATTTCGTCATACCCTTAAATCCCTATGTGTCTTATACCATGTAGTAACCAAAGATACAAAATTCGCCCGATCATGTGTCTTGACCAAACAAGTGTTTTGTTTTCGTACATTTTCAGTCTCTAATCTTTGTCCTAAAAGTTTTTACTCATGATCCACTATGCCACCCTTGGCAACACCCAAGTCTCTCTACCTATGGTCCTTTTCTTAGACTTAGGGTTTCAATGCATGGTTGAAAGTTTCCTCAGTTGAACCAACAACCCACATCTATTTTTTAATACCGCATTTGGTACCAACTTTGTATTCTGGTACACTTTGCCATACATTGTAAAAACTCCCTCCTTTTTAGTTGATAGGAAATTAATTTCAAGTGTGGGTTTCTTAACTTCGACCACTTGTATGAGCAGGTGGGACAACCTCCAGTTTAGTGGCAAGACAGACTCTACTTAGTAGTTGACCTTATCGAATGGGATAATCTATCTCCCTTTCAATGTTTAGCTTTACTCCAGACAAGGTTTACCCACTATTAGCTCAACTCGTAGTCTCCATAACCAAACAAAACATTTAGAATGCATATATATGCCTTTTTAAAAAAATGAGCTTTGTTATTCAAAAATGATTTCAATTCAAAAATAGGAGCTAGGGCACAAATTACAGTTCGAAACCGTCTCTGACACCACTTTTGGCATCTAAGTAAGCATCTGGCCGAGTAACCTACTAAGTAAGCTCTAAACAATTAGCCGGGTTATAACTTGAAAAATTTGTTCGAAATGAAATGAAATGATTCCCTTCAATTATATATCCAACTAATTTTGTAGAAGTCCATTTGATCAAAAAGTCTTAGTGAAACGAGGAATGAAATGAAACAATGATAAATTTATGAAAATTCAGTTGCAACATTTTTGAGGTCTAAATGTAATACCCTAAAAGATTTGTACGAAATGAAATGAAATGATTCCCTTCAATTATATGTCCAATTAATTCAATAGAAGTCCATTTGCTCAAAAAGTCTCAGTGATTATTGAGGCCTAAATGATAAATGAAATTAATTCATTAGAAGTTCATTTGTCAGCATGGGTGTCATAAGAAGAAAATTAGAAAGTTGCTCAAAAGCATGGTCTCATGTGAGAAAAAAATATAAAGTAGAAACATTTACACTCATAGTGTTGTGTCCCATAAGAATAAGGAAGGAATGGAAAATAGAAACATTTACATGGTATTGCATCTAAGAGGAAAAGGAAAGATGGAAAATTAGAAAGTCCCAAAACCATGTTGCTCACATGTGTGCACAAAGAAAACAAAATAGAAAGTTTCCAATATTAAAAGGTTGCCCATGAGCACACCAAAAAAACCTAGAATGGGAGTTTCCAATATTAGAAGGTTCCAAAAATAGAAGTTCCCATGTGCACACTAGTAGTTGACCCACAAGGAAATAAAATGGAAAGTTGCTCATGCCAAGATTGTGTTCACACAAGAGAAGGAAACTCAATCAAGCTCAAACTTTGTGTTCACATATGAGAAGAAAACTTAAACAAAGCTTAAAATTTGTATTCACACATGAGAAGGAAACTCAATCAAGCTCAAACTTTGTGTTCAGACTAGGAAAAGGAAATCCTAATTGCTCACATGCCCAAACCATCTCGACCATATGAAATTAGAAAGATGCACATGCCAAAACGTCCACACATGAAAGATGGAAAGATTTCCATTGTGAGCACACCCAAAACATCCCCTTTTGTCCACTGAAAATCTATATAAAGGACCCTTGTGCTTTCATTCTCTTCACCCCAAAGCAAAAGCTGATAAGATCCATCTTGTTTTCTCTATCCTCTCTCTTGGCACCTGTTTTCAATTCTTAAGTGCTCTTGAGTGTTCTTGAGGGTTTGAACGTGTTGAAGTGCTACTGAATTTCTGAATTTCTCAATCACAAGGCAGGTTGGGTCCTATGTTATATTTACAAATATACAACTTGCATCACAATTCCTTTATTCTCATACTTATTGAAATCCCTCGTGATTACACTTCTCATTATGCTCAATATTCAATTCAACAAGTGTGATAAAAGTAGAAAAAGAAATACTTTAAACTCTTTATCTATTCAAATAAAATAAAGAAACTTACATTAAATCATAAACTTGAGTATATAACTCTTAAATAAAAAATAAAAATTCAGCGGAAGTCTAAAATTCAAAACTTGGGTAGCATGCCCTTACAACGAAATTTTCAATATTTAAGAAGAATCTAATATCTATAATCTTCATAGTTCATTTAATTTCCTAAAGAAAAGGAATAGTGAGCACATAACCCAATAGATCATTCATAAAAAAAATCTACGTTACTATTTCAAATCAATAACACATCCAATTTTACAAACTTTCATGCATTAAGTGATTCACACAACGTTTTGGTATCAAGTTGACGTTATGACTCAAAGGGGGTCTATTCCCTTGATATTTTAATTCTAGATACCCCTCTTTAGGTTGAAAAGACAATTCTTTTTTTTTACTTTCTATTGGATGTCATATACCAAGTATCCCTTTGTTGCGCCCTGTAACCACACACTTCAAGTATGTAATAAGAACACCCATAGCATCCCTACGGATCACTATGACAGTACGTGGTTCTTTTCTCACTTTCTTATGTTTAAGATCACATAATCATAAAAGAAATTCAGAATATAAACTTTAGAATTTTAAACAACCAATGAAGCATGTAAACATCATATGCATGCTTGAAACTTCAAAGTAAAACTAAACATGGAATCTAAGCATGACATGGTGTCATGGATAAATTAAAGCATAAAAACATGCTAAACTGAAATTAAAATATAATCATTCATGCTAAAACTAAAATAAAACATGCTGAAAAATAGAATCTAAACAAATATGAACATGTTAGAAATTTAAAATAACAAAGTAGAGGTTTAAGAAATCCTCTCCACCTTAATCTGAGTTTCTGGTTGAATGCAACAAAGGTTCCCTTTATCTATTACTTTCAGAATTTCAAGAACTTTTAGCCACCAACAAAAACAACTTCAAGAACTCTCTAAAATACTGAAATAAGAACTTTTCATAGAAGAGAGAAAAGAAAAGTGAGAAGAGGTGCCAAAAGAGAGCAAGAACAAGTAAAGAGGGAAGTGTCAACTCTTGCTTTGTGATGAGATAAATGTGAGCAAGAGGGGGTTTTTATAGGTGTCCAAGAACACTATGGGGACAGTTTGGACATCACACACAATGAGAATCTTTTCATACACAATGAGGACGTTTTGCATTGATTTGGGCAAATGAATCTCATGGTTTAGGCAAGTGGGACCACCAATGTTTCCAATCCAAGTGTGAGCACCATATATGAGTCTTATTTAGTTTCCTAACTATGTGTAAACACCAAATGAGTTTAGATTGTATTCTAATCTCTCTTGGATGTCCTCTATCAATAGGGAAACATTCTAATATGTTGTGATTCATGAAATCAGATAAGTTTCTAATATGGGCACACAAAAACAAGGCTTTGGAATGTTTCTAATTTCCCTTGGATTCTCTCCTTTTTTGTCTCCACATGTAAGTGTGAAGTCAGTATCTATTTTCTAATTTTCCCTAGGTGAAAGAATCTTTCTATATCTATTTAAATTAGCCACTCTCCACTGAACGTTTATCTTGGGTTTGTCACATGTGTGCCCCCCACACAAACATATGAGACATTTTGTATGTAACCTTGGTATACATGATCATTTAACTTAGCACATGAAGTAATTCTTCATGGTTTCTATAGGTGTGGGCATACTTGGTCATTTACATGGCACATGGGATCATTCTTCATGGTTTCAAATAATGGAAACGTATCATGGAGGTTGAATAGGGTGAGGGTGTACATGATCATGGTTTTTCACCTATGTGACTTGCACATATTTAGGGGTGGCCATGAATTCATAGGTCCACAAAAGTTCAATAAAAATTAATATCTCCTTATTTACAAGGATTTATGGTTTATAACCTATAGTTTTGGAATCACATGAACCTAATGCAAATTTTAAGGTATGGTTTAACCCAAGGTGATTTTTCCTAAAAAAAACTTTCCTTATTTAAGACCCACTGAGGTCACTAGGCAAATGAAAATCCAATCTTGGTCAATTGTCCTGACTTTTGGATATGTCATTCATTTTGTTATTTCATGTCTCTTTGTTTCGTTTCGGTCATTTCGATCCCCCAAAACACCCTAAGTGTCAATTATTTCCTAATTTGGATGCCCTAAAGGGTGTTTGGCAAATGAAAACTCTAAGCTTGACCAATTGTTTTAATTTTTGGATATATTGTCCAATTACTTGGTTTATGTCACCTTACTTCGTTTCAGATTGTTTTGGGTCCCTACGGGTCACTAAATAAAAATTTTGGGACTTGTCAAATTTTTCCCTAGAATGAGCCTAATTTCATTTTGATGAATTGATGATAAATTTCATTTAATTGAGTATAAAGAATCCAGGGTATTACAACCTATCCTACTTAAAAAAATTTCATCTTCGGAATTTGTATATAACTAAGGATTTCTAGTGAATAGGTGTGGATACTTGGTCTTCCTTTCACTTTCAAGTTCCCATTAGCTTCTTCACCCCATGATGTTTCCACAACACTTTTACCAACGAAATATCCTTCATTTATATACTCTGTACTTTATGGTCGAGGATTCTGACTACTGCTTCCTCGTAAGTAGCATCATCTTGAACGTTAGGTTCATACTTTCTCTAGTTTTCCTTTTAGGTCTAAGGCATAAGATCTCAACATATCCTCTAGTGTCCAGGTGACTCTCTCAGACTTACTGACTTGATCAGTGGATCTGATTGGTAGGAACTAAGCTACTTTAGTGAGACAATCCACAGTTACCCATACGGTGTCTTCCTCATAAGTCTTAGGGTATTCTTAGCATCTAACCTATGGTCAGTATGCTTATCCCATAACTTTCCTACATCATGCTTGTGAGCCATTCGTCTTACCTTTTATTTATTCCTGATCTGATGCAATAGGTCTGATGGCAAGACTTGTTATAATGATAGGCCTGTCTTTTATTTAGGGTCAACCCATCCTAAAGTCTTTAATTATTCGATATAGTCGTTTGAGATTGAACATTTCCCACCTCTGACTTAATGGATTTGACCACATGATAGTCTTTGGGATTGTTACTTCGAGTTACTAACAATTTTTTTCTCGTTCAAATATTTAATGTGGGGCAACAAGAGTTCTTAAGGAATTCATTTTCATTATTTGAAAATCAGAGGGACAAAACCTTATTCAAAGCCAAAATAAATGTTAACATATAACGAATCTTAAGAACTTTCTTCCACTAATTATATTCCAAAAATTAAATTTTTGTCCTAACATTGGACTACTAAGGTTTCTACTGAGGGTATTGATCTTCTTGGGCCTCTACAGTGAACATTCTAGCCTAGTTCTGACCATGACCCTGATTCAGCCCTTGGTTGGCATTCTGTTGTTGTTGTATGCATTGAGAACGATCATTCTGACCTCCTAACTGAGTGTTCTGTGGCAAGGAGCCTGAGTGTAGTTGTGCAATCCTTAGCAAGATGACCCTTCTGTCTGCACACATAGCATAGCCCTTGCTTTTTGACTTGTTTTCTAGAATCGTTCTTAGCTTGCCCCTATTTTTGTGGAGCCTTACCACTCTTATTCTTTTTCTATGACCCATGATCTTTTTCATTCGCAGGCCTCTTATTCTTCCCTCTCAACCTTTGCTCCAGGTTGAGTTTTTGTTATAAGATCAGAGCTCTTTTCAAGACATCCCTATATGTCTTTAAGCCCAAGGTCATAACCACTTTGCGGATCTCGATCTTGAGACACTGAGTAAACCTATTAGCCTTCATCCTCACCTCCTAGATCAGTTCCTGAGAGAACTTGGCTAGCTTAGTAAATTTTTTCTCATACTCAGTCCAGGTGAGATCTCTCTAATTAAGTCTTACAAAGTCTTCTTGTAGGTTTCTTAGGGCAGCCTCAAGGAAGACCTTGTCATAGAAAATTTCCTTGAATTTTTCCCAATTCATCTTTTCAATGTCAGTATTTCTTTCATCAAACGTTCTTACTATTATGACTCTAGATTCAATTTCTAGTTTCTCAATCTATTCAGTGGCCTAAAAGTTTTTCTTCTAGGTTCTTTTCATGTAAAGGTACAGGATTTAGTCTCAAAGCAAATAAGCAGTAAAGCATGCATACCACACAATCATATAATCAAGCTAGCACAACAAGGTTCCAAGCTTCCACTTAAGCTTTTAGGTTCATGTGTTTCATACCACTCTACTCCTTCTACTTAGGCTTTCACCTAAAACAGAGCTGCACCCAAACAATTTTGCTAATCGCTCAATAACTTTGATTTTTGAGCCCACTAAACCCAACTTTCCCATACTAGTCGAGCATAGAGAAACCTGTTCTTCTAGAGTTACGGATCTTTCACCACACATGGTCCATCATTCTTCAAGTCCAGGCTTCCTCTATACTCCCGAATTCCTATGCATCTCATACTACATAGAAACCGAAAGATATAGAAGCTTCTTGGTCTCGTGTCCTAATCAAATAATTTTCTATTTTCACACAAATTTAAGTTTCCAGCATATGTCCTAATGTTTTATGCTTTTAATCCACTATGCCACCCATGGCTACACCACATTTTTACCTAAGGTCTTTCCTTTAGACTTAGGGTTCAATCTGGTTGACATACAACCTCTGTCTAGTCAAGATATCATCTTTGGCAACTTTTATTTTGACTTCTAATTAGTTTCTTGCCCTAATTTTCCACCTTTTAATTTTCTTTTATAAAAAGTAAAGGAGTTTTTCAACTTGAACTACTCGTACAAGTCGATAGGACAACCTCGAGATCGAGCGATGAGACCGAAGTCTGCTTAGCAACCGCGCTTTCTAGGGTGGCACAACTCACCTCCCTTTCAATGTTTAGCATTACTCGAGACAAGGCTTACCCACTACCAGCTCAACTTGTAGTCGTTGTATCCAAACAAAACATTTCAAAAATATATATTTCTTTTTGAAAACACTTTCTCAAACATTTCTCAATTTTAAAATAGAAGGTAGGGCGTTCAAAATTCAATTCAATTTGAAGTGAAATCCTAATTTGAATTTCTAGTTCTAGTAAAACAACCATTGATTTACTTTTTAATTCTAGCCTAGTGTTTCCAATAACTATGCTCTAATACAAACTTTGGTATGAGATGAAACTTTCTAATTTTGGCCAACAATTAATGCCTAAGCTCTGATACCACCTTTGGTATCAGAGGAAACTTTCTAATTTTAGGCCAACAACTAATGCCTAGGCTTTGATACTACCTTTGGTATTAGAGAAAACTTTCTAATTTTGGCCCAATAACTAATGTCTAGGTTATGATACCACCTTTGGTATCAGAGGAAACTTTCTAATTTTGGCTCAGAAACTTTCTAATTTTGGCTCAGCAACTAATGCCAAGGCTTTGATACCACACTTGTAACACCCCAATGCCCTAGAAACATATTTAAGCTCAACCATAAGGCAAGTTGGGTGCTATGTTACATTTACAACTAAACAACCTGCATCTCAATTCATTTATTCTAACACTTATTGAAATCCCTCATGAATACACTTTTCATTGTGCTCAATATTCAATTCAACATGTGCAATACAAATAGAAAAAAGAATATTTCAAATTCTTTATTTATTCAAATAAAATAAAGAAACTTACATTAAATTATAAACTTTAGTACATAACTCTTTAATTAAAAAAAAATTCAGCGAAAGTCTAAAAATCAAAACTTCGGCAGCATGCCCTTACAATGGAATTTTCAATGCTTAAAAAGAATCTAATATCCATAATCTTCTTGGTTCATTCAATTTCCTAAAAAAGGGAATGGAGTGAGCACATAGCCCAGTGGATCATTCATTAAACAACTAAGTTACTATTTCAAATCAATAACACATCCAATTTCACACACTTTCATGTGTTAAGTGATTCACACAATGTTTTGGTCTTAAGTTGACGTTATGACTGAAAAGGGGTCTATTCCCTTGACGTTCTTATTTTAGATACCCCTCTTTAGGGTGGAAAGACAATGCTTTTGTTACTTCCCATTGGATGTTATGTACCAAGTATCCCTTAGTTGCGATCTGCAACCACACACTACAAACATGTGATAAGAACACCCATAGCATCTTTACGGATCACTATGACAGTATGTGGTTCTTATCTTCACTTTCTTATGTTTAAGATCACATAATCATAAAAGAAATTGAAAATATAAGTTTCAGAATTTTAAACAACTAAGGAAGCATGTAAACATCATATGGCATGCTCGAAACTTCAAAGTAAACCTAGCATGACATGATATCATGAATAATTAAAGCATAAAAACATGCTAAACTGAAATTAAAATATGATCATTCATGCTAAAACTAAAATAAAACATACTGAAAATCAAAATTTAAATAAGCATGAACGTCCTAAAAATTTTAAATAGCAAAGTAGAGGTTTAAGAAATCCCTTCCACCTTAATCCGAGTTTCTGATTGAATCTAGCAAAAGTTCTTCTTATCTACTACTTTCAGAACTTCAACAACTCTTAACCACCAACAAAAACCACTTCAACATCTCTTTAAAATACTAAAATAAGAACTTCTCACACAAGAGAGAAAAAAGTGAGAAAAGGTGCCATGTAACGCCCCAACCCCCTAGAAACAAGTTTAAGCTCAACCACAAGGCAAGTTGGGTCCTATGTTAAATTTACAAGTACACAACTTGCGTCTCAATTCCTTTATTCTAACACTTATTGAAATACTCATAAATTCACTTCCATTGAGTTTAATTTTCAACAAGATAATACAAGTGAATAAAGAAAAACTTCAAACTCTTTGTTTATTCAAAATAAAATAAAGAAATACATTATTAAATTCATATAATAAAAAAGAAGAGTATGTAACTCAAAAATTTAAAACAAAAATTCAGCAGAAGTCTTTATTCAAAATTTGGGCAATATGCCCTTACATAGAAACTTTCTAAAAATAGACTTTCTAATTCCTTAGCAAACTTGATCAATTTCCTAAAAAATAAAAGGAAGGGGTGAGCACATAGCCCAGTGGATCATTCATTAAACAACTAAGTTACTATTTCAAATCAATAGCACATCCAAACTCAAACACTTTCATGCATTAAGTGAATCAAGCAACTTTTTGATTTTAGTTGATGTTAAGACTTAAAGGGGTTCTACTCCTTGGGGTGGAAAGACATTTCTTTGTCACTTTACATTGGATGCTACATACCAAGTATCCCTTAGTTGCGCCCCGCAACCACACACTCCAAGCATGTGTTAAGAACACCCATAGCACCCATACGGGTCACTATGACAATATGTGGTTCTTATCTTCAATTTCTTATATTTAAGAATCACATAATCATAAAAAAAATTCAAAATGTAAATATCATAATTTTAAACAACGAAGAAAGTATGTAAACATTACATAGCATGCTTGAAACATTGAATTAAATCCTAAACATGGATTTTAAGCATGACATGCTCTCATGAGTGATTAAAACATAAAAACATGCTAAAATAAAATTAAAATATGATTAAACATGCTAAAGATAAAGTAAAACATGCTGAAAACTAGAATTGAAACAAGCATGAACATGCTAGAAATTTGAAAGAGCAAAATAGAAGCTTAAGAAATCCCCTCCACCTTAATTCGAGTTTCTTTGTGGAATCCGGGAGAGGTTCCCCTTATCCACCATTTTTAGAACTTCAAGAACTTCTAATCACCAACAAAAATAATTCGAAAACTCTCTAAAACACTAAAATAAGAAGTTCTCACACAAGAAAGAAAAGACAATGAGAAGAGGTACCAAGAAGAGGGCAAGAACAAACAAAGAGGGAAGTGTCAACTCCTTGCATTGCGATGAGATGAAAGTAACAAGAGGGGGTATTTATAGGTGTTCATGAGCACAAGGGGTGCATCTAGGGCAGCTCACCATGTTTGGGCATGTTTCCAAACTCATAAGGGGATGGTTTGCATGAAGAGGGTAAGTGTGCTCATGGTTGGCAAGTGGGACCACTATGGCTTTCTAATTTGAAAGATATGATTATAATCTTGTTTCCTAACTATGTGTGAACACAAAAGAGGTTTTAATCATATTCTAATTCAAATGGGACATCCTATATGTGCTCATGGCAACTTTCATTTTTGATTTCCTTGCTTGCTCATCACACAAACACACAAGAAATATTTCCCCATGCTCTTATTTCTTGGATATCAAGCATGGTTGTACAATATCAAATTTGAAAGGACATCACATATAATAGTCAAAGATGCTCATCTCGGTTCCAAGAAACTATCTAAATAGGGTTGCTCGCATGTGTGCACACACACACGTACGTGGTTGGGCCAATTTTGGCTCAAGTGGGTGTGGGTGTACACAATCAAGTGGGGGTGGCCATGACTTCATGGGTTCACAAAATTCAAATAAAAATTAATATCTCCTTATTTACATAGAATTGTGGTCTATATCCTATAGTTTTGGAATCACATGAACCTAATGAACATTTTAAGGTATGGTTTGGCCCTAGGTGACTTTCCTTCAAAAACTTTTCTTATTTAAGACCCACTGAGGTCATTAGGCAATGAAAATCCAAATCATGGTCAATTTTTCTGATTTTTGGATATATCATTCATTTTGTTAGTTCATGTCATTCCGTTTCGTTTCGAGTCACTTCTTTCTAATTTGGACTCCCTGAAGGGCGTTTGACAAATGAAAACCTTAACCTCGACCAATTATTCTAATTTTTGGATATGTCATTCATTTTGTTAGTTCATGTTATTCCGTTTTGTTTCGGGTCATTTTGATCCTCTAAAGTATCCTAAATGACAATTCTTTCTAATCTGGACCCCTTGAAGGGCGTTGGCAAATGAAAACCTTAACCTCAACCAATTATTCTAATTTTTTGATGTATTGTCCCATTAGTTGGTTCATGTGACCATACTTCATTTCAAGTTGTTTTGGATCCCTAAAGTTCACCAAATGAAACTTTCAAAAACCTGCCAAATTTAGCCCTAAAATGAGGCTAGTTTCATTTTGCACCCAATTTCACTAAATTGATCTTGAATTTCATTTAATTGAATAAAGTTTTTAGGGTATTACAACAGCTCAATGGTAGCTGAGTTTGGGAAATTTGGGTAATCAAGCCCTAGGTCCCAGGTTCGAATCTCTACATAGGCGAAAGAAAACTTGTAATAACCCAAAACATTGTAATGTGTCTACATCAAAAATTAATTTAAGAATTTCAATTTAGTATGAAAATTTTAAAGAAAATATGTTTGAATGTGAAATTGTGTGCATGAAATCAAAATAAAATCATATAAAATAATTTCAATGGCTTAAACACTCAAAAATAATGAAAAATAGGAAAGAGGTTCAAAAGATCACGGTCCGATTGCGGTAATCGTGAAGGAAAACTATCCAGAATAGTGAGGTCACATTGCCGACTACAGTCCATATAGGGCTGACTGCGGTCCATACAAAGCCGACCTAGTCCACAATCAAGAAAACTGTAAATTTTGAGAAAATTGACTACTGACCAAGGTCCTCATATGCCGATCGCGGTCCATGCACGATATATAAATAGAATGACCTACTTAAACTCGTTATTTTCACTTTCAGTTTATTCCAAATGAGAGAGAAAAGATTTTGGAAAGCTAGAAGAAGCCCTCTGAAGCAAGTTGAGTCGGAAACTGAAGATTAAAGGTAAGAATCTGAGTTTCTCTACTAATCTACTCTTTCAACTATACTTGCTTAATCTAAAAATTTAGATTTTTTTTGTTGTGAGGACGAATGACGGAAGGTGAAACCAATTGAGATATTGAAGTTATTTTTGTTTGAAAATTGAGTTGTTAACTCATTTCAAATGGTTTGTGAATGGTGTTGATTATGAAAAACAGGTGGTGAGATTTTTGGAAACACTAAGATGAAAATCTCGGGTTTTGGATGAGTGACTGTCGAGTGCATGTTAAGGATAGTCTATTGTGATAAGAAATTTTAACGGAAGTCCGTAACATCCAAGTGAGAGGGATATCCTTGCCCTTTAGTATTATGCGAGCTTCACACTTAAAACATGATGTGTGCCAGTATAGGATTTATATTACATGTATGTATGATACTGATTGGAATTGAATTGTTTGGTTGCAATTGTTGAAAGTGTCAAATAATTTTTCATTATGCATGATTTCAATTGAGATTTATCATCCATGTGATATTTCATTAATTTATTTCTAATATGATGTTGATTGAATGCCATGGATTTGAATGAATGATCGCGTTTCACTAAACTAAGATTAATGGCTAAATAAGAATCCCACACTACGGTACGATAGGCTACAATGCGTCATAAATATTCCTGACCCTTAGTGTCGATGGCACTTTCATTGTCTTGGGAATAATAAGGAATTGGCTGCATAACATTCCTTACCTTTGACTGTGAGGTCTTCGGAATAAGAGGAATCGGCTGCTAGGCATTCCTTTCCTTAGACTTCGCTCGACACTTGGTTAGTCTTTGGGATATTGTAATTGGCTGTAGAGCGTTACCTTAGTAATTAGCTGCATAGCATTACTGGTCCTTAGACTGTGATTCAAATGTACCGGCCACGAGGGCGTGCATGGGGATAAGTAATTGGTGCAAACCATTATTTATCTTTGGATGTTGATATTCTGATTTCTTGCTTCTAGCCAAATTGCATGCACTTCTTTCCATCCTGGATCACAACCGAATATTGAGAGTCTAATCAACTCTTCCGATTTAGGCTACAACAAACAATTGAATGCTTGTAATGCCTAATGTTTGAAAGTGTGTGTATGTTTTGAGTTTGATCTTGTATAATGCTAAAGATGCGTAGGATTGACTCAGTGGGCTTTCGAACTCACTGAATCCTTTCATTTTCAGGTTTTTCATAGGTCTAATGTAAAGTGACTACTTTCTAGTAGTGTAAATGTGAAAGGAAGGGTCTATAATTGTCTTTTGAAATGTTGTATCAAGATAACTTTAATGTAATTACAGAACAGAACTGTTGTTCCTCATTTTGTTTAATGATGGAAATGTGATTGGACTATATTTCCATACATTGTTTTTGTATTTATAGTTCGACTCTATTTTCATATTTTGATAAAATAACACTTATGGAATATTTTGTTGAATTTGATATTTTCTCGAATATTATTTTGAGTATTTTCACAGGAAATATTTAACCAAAAGTTGATAAATATGGGTTCACTATGTTGAAATTTTTTTCTCATTTATTTTGTTTGAGAGATAGCAGAATTTGTAGAGAAGGTAGCATTTCGATCGTCAAGAAATGGTAACCCGATGATCTCCATTATGGGGAGTCCGGACCTTAGGCCGTGGTGTTACAAATATTGTATCAGAGCTTAGTTGTAGCTCTCTAGGAAAGATAATAGTAGGGTACACTGAGCTACTGGAGTTCCATCTAGATAAATGGTAACAGGCGGCATAGCGTTATCACCGGAGTTACTCTAGGAGATTTCAAATGAGTTAGTTGTGTTTCACTGAAAATAATTTTTACTAGGTTTTGATTTTCCCTTGAAAATGGTTTTTCATTGGGAAAAAGTTTTGGATAAAGTTTGGACTAATCGGGTGATGCCTTGTTGGCATAGTGAGTCTAAATTAAAAGACATTAGGGCATAGATTATAGACTGATAACATGATTGAATACACACTTGTTTGGTCAGGACATGAGTACAGGAGGATTCTATACCTCTAGTCTCTATGTAGGATGGGGTGCGTAGGAATTTGGGGGTATAGAGGAATCCTGGATTCGAAGAATGACAGACCATGTTTGGTAAATGCTCGTGTCTCTGGTACAGTAAGTACTTGCTATGTTTGGCTGGGATGGGGCAGTCAGGCATAGGGGGTCTTGTGAAGCTAGGGAATCCATTCACAGAGGCACATGTTCTATTATGCCTAATCACCATAGTAGGATGTGAAAGCCGTGGAAGTTGAGACATTTGCGCAATTGTAATGGGTGTAACGAGATTTTCAAGTGGAAGTCTATGTAGAAAGACGAGGGTAGGATGGGGTGCGCGGACCTGGAAGCACATATGGAAGCTTGGAATTTCATTATGCTAGCATGCATTGTGTGTTTGGTTGTATGATTGGTTGCAATATATGTAGTCAAAACTGTATTTTTAGTATATTACCAAAACTCCTGCACCCAAAAATAGATGAAATGTTGTCGACTTAGAAGTACAAACTTTTAGGCCACAAAAACATATCGAGAACTTAGAGACTATGCATTTAGAGTCACCGTAACACGAAACAAACAAAAATGCTTAGGTTGAGAAATTAACTGGCAACTAGTGCAAGTTCAGAATCCAGAGTTTGATTGCAATTCTTCAATGTTTTACTACAATCAAATTAAGCTATTGGATGTTGAATTAGGTTTTGACTTGCAAACAATGCCAAGGGGACAACCAAAATGAAGAATGGCTTGAGGGGAGAGTAGTCACGAGCCTGAGTATAGAGAATGCACTCCAATAGTAGCAGTAACATCAATGGGAGTAGTGATGACTCTATAGATGATCGCAGAGATCACTCAGAAGATGATAGCGGAGGTAACTCCTAGAATAGTGATAGAAATCACTCCTCGAGTAGTAGAACAGGTAGTGAGAACCTTGTAGTCATCATAGCCACCAGTGCCAACACAACCACAGATGTTGTAGCAACCAGTACAACCACCGCCAGAGCCTCAGATTTCACTAGTACCTCAAACTCAACAAGAGGCCAGATCATCAGAGGCAATTACGACAAGAAGATCAGCTGGTTATGACAAGGAACATAAGGAGTCACTAATTGAGTTTCAGAAATTGAAACCCAATACATTTGAGTAAATGACTGATCCAATGATAGCTAATAGGTGGTTTATGGGGATGAATAAGCATTTGAATGCATTGAGAGTAACAAGACCACGACGAGTCACTTTGGCAGTCCATCAGTTGGAAGGGCTAGCATATCACTGGTGGGAAATGATCGTGAATGGCCCTGCCATAGGTGAAACAGTGCTGACTTTGGAAGATTTTAAGACCATGTTCTATGATGTTTTTTTCTCAACAGCCAAGAAAAGACAAATGCACGCCGAGTACACAAGATTAGCACAGAAGATGATGTATGTGACATAGTATGAGCAAAAATTCATAGAGTTAGCAAGATTTGCTCCTGATCTAGTAAAGGATGAACAAACAAAGACAGAGAGGTTTATTGAAGGGTTGAATCTAGAGATCAAGAAGATAATAGCACCCTTAAAGTTGACAAATTTTTGAGAGGCGGTAGAGAGGGCATAGATTATAGAAAGAGACCTTGACGTTGAGCAGGCATAGAAGAGTAAGAAGTGAGCCAGATCTAAGCAGCAGTAGGACCATCGTTCAGGCGAATTGGCAGTGAAAAAAGGAGAAGAGTACCTCAGAGCCAGAGACAGGTACAGGCTTTTGAGAGGTTCCAAAGAAGACATGCCAAATCAGATAGGAACATCAGTGAACAAAGGGAACAAGCCAGAAAGAAAGGTTTATGCTATGTTTTCAATCAAGAAGGGCATTTTGCTAGAGAATGCCCCAATAAAGAAATGACCACAGTATCTCAATCAGTACATCAGACTAGATCTCAAACAGAAAGATCACAATGAAAGCCTCAAACACAGCAACAGAGTCATGCTAGCTTCTACGCACTGGGCAGCAATGTAGATCCAACCCCGGTAGTAGAAGGTACATTCTTATTATTTGGGGTTACTGTGCAAGTATTATTTGACTCAAGTGCTACTAGGTCATTTATTTCGGAAGAGGTTGTAGATAGATTGAAGTTAGTAACAGATCCTTTAATTTCAACATTGGAAGCGTCTACTCCAGTAGGGAACATAGTGAGTTCAAAAAGACATTGTAGGTGTGAACTCACTCTCAAAGATCGAAGAATGGTAGTAGAACTCTGTGTACTTCGTTTTGGCGAATATGACGTGATATTGGGAATGGATTGGTTGACCCAGTATCAAGCTAAGATCGATTGCCAAAGATGAAGAGTTACCATAAAGCTACCATCCGGGGAAGTTGTGAAGATAGAATGAGGTATGAAGAGACTGCCTAGAAGTCTGACATTAGCATTACTATATGCTATCCAACAGAAAGCCGACTTCAGATAGTTGATAGAGGATGAAGTGGAGAAGCCACAAGGAATACAACAGATCCCAGTAGTAAGAGAATACGAAGATGTATTTTCGGATGAATTGCCTAGACTCCCACCACACAGGCAAATATAGTTCATGATTGAAGTATATCCAGGTACAAATTCTATTACCATTCCACCTTATCGGATGGTACCAGTAGAACTAGTTGAGCTGAACACTCAATTGGATGAACTGCTGGAGAAGGGTTTCATCAGACCAAATGAGTTTCCATGGGGAACTCTAATCCTATTTGTAAAGAAGAAAGACAGATCAATGAGATTATGTGTAGACTACACGAAATTAAAGCAAGTTACATTAAAGAATAACTACCCTCTACCAAGAATTGATGATCTCTTTGACTAACTGAGGGAAGCCTCACAGTTTTCGAAGATAGATTTGAGATCAAGATACCATCATTTAAGGATCCATGAGTCAGACATATCGAAGATAGCTTTCAAAACTCGGTATGGACACTTTGAATATACAATGATGCCATTCGGATTGACAAATGCTCCAGCGGCGTTTATGGATCTAATGAATTGGGTTTTTAGCCAATACTTGGATTAGTTTGTTGTTTTCTTCATGGATGATATTCTCATTTATTCTAGGTTAGATGCTGAGCATGAAAGACACTTGCACATAGTACTAGAAACACTTAGACAGAATAAATTGTACGCCAAATTCAGCAAATGTGAATTTGGTGAATTTTTTGAGCTAAAGACTCAATTGGATGAACTGCTGGCAAAGGGTTTCATTAGATAGAATAAATTGTACGAAAAATTTAGCAAATGTGAATTTTGGATGCAAAAAGTGAAATTTCTTGGCCATGTTGTCTTAGCAAAAGGCATATCAATGGATCTAGAGAAAGTGGAAGTAATAGCTAACTAGAAACAGCCAACAACAGTAACTGAGATCAGAAGTTTTCTTGGATTGCCTGGGTACTACTGCATATTTATGAAGGATTTCTTGAAAATAGCTAGTCCACTGACAAAATTGACTAGGAAAGGAGAAAAGTTCATTTGGGATGATTAGTGCGAGGCATCATTTTAGGAATTGAAGAGGAGATTGACAATAACACGAGTCTTGATTACTCCTAGACTAGGAGTAAGATACACCCTATATATAGATGCATCGTTGAATAGTTTGGGTGCAGTGCTGATGCAAGAAGGATAGCCTGTGGCATATGCTTCCCGACAGCTAAAGCCACATGAGCAGAATTATCCGACCCACAATCTGGAGCTTGCAGCGATCATGTTCGCATTAAAGATTTGGAGGCATTATCTTTATGGATAGAATTTTGACCTGTACTCATATCATAAAAGCCTCAAGTATATCTATACCCAGAAAGAACTCAATCTACGACATATAAGATGATTAGAGTTCCTAAAAGACTATGACTTTCAACTATATTATCATCCTGGTAAGGCTAATGTAGTAACAGATGCACTTAATAGAAAGTTTAGCCGAAAGGATGAAGAAAGGGCACACATGTATCAGCTAATCAGTACATATAGCCTGGGTATAGCCACTGATGAAAAACAAGCATATCTATATGCGGTAACTAGCCATTCAAATATTATACACCAAATTAGAAAGGAGTAGAAGAATGATTAGTACATGGCAAATCTGATTAATGATGTTAGGCAAGCTATGCATATAGATTTCTGAATTGATGCAGATGGTGCACTGAGGTTAGGAGACAGGCTATGTATATCGAGTGTTGGACAGATCAAAGACACCATACTAGATGAAGCACACTTAACCTAGTACACATTGCATCCAGGTGGTGATAAAATGTATCAGAATTTGAGAAAGACTTATTGGTGGAAAGGTAAGAAGAAAGACATCGTAAAGTATGTCTCTCGATGTCTTACTTGCCAACAGGTGAAGGCCGATTACAGAAAGCCATCTGGCTCATTGTAGCCGCTTCCAATACCAAGATGAAAGTCGGATAATATTACCATGGATTTTGTGAGTGGCCTTCAGAGAAATTAGAAAGGTGAATACGTCGTTTGGGTGATAGTAGATCGATTGACAAAGGAAGGCATTTCTTGCCTATACGATCTACTGATCCAGTGAATAAGTTGGGTGAACTATATATTAGGGAAATAGTGAGACTGCATGGAATCCCAAAAACAGTTGTATCAGATTGAGATGCCAGATTTACATCCCAATTCTGGCAGAGTTTGCAAAAGGAACTAGGGAGTAGGATCACTATGAGCACGACATTTCACCTACAAATGGATGGACAATTTGAAAGGGTTATACAGTTTTTGGAAGATATGTTGAGAGCGTGTGCTCTAGATTTTAAGGGCAATTAGAGCAATTACTTACATTTAGTAGAGTTCGCCTAAAACAATAGCTATCAGGTGAGCATTGGAATGGCTCCATTTGAAGCGCTCTATGGTAGACCCTGTAGATCACCTTCCTTTTGGGCAGAAATGGAAGATTATGTGCTCACCGGACTTAATATGATTGAAGAGATGAACTCACAAATCAAGAAGATCCATAAGAGGTTAGTGACTGCACAGAACAGACAAAAAAGCTATGCAGACAGAAGAAGAAAGCCCTTGGAGTTCCAACCAGGAGATAAATTGTTCCTGAGGATAAGTCTATAGAAGGGAATTAGAAAGTTTGGAGCCAAGGGTAAGTTAGCCCCTAGATTCATTGGTCTGTTCGAGATACTGAAATGAATTGTTGAATGTATTTACAGATTGGATCTTCTGAATCGATTATCTACAATCCACAATGTGTTCCATGTATTGATGCTTCGGAAGTATGAGCCAGATCATTCACATATCATTCAATGGCAAGATATCGTACTTCAAGGTGATGCAACTTACGAAGAACCAGCTATTATCTTGGATTGTAAGGTGTAATGCCTCATAACTAAAGACATTCGCTTAGTTAAAGTTCTATGGAAGCATCATAATGTGGAGGAAGCCACTTAGGAATTAGAGAGTGAAATGCAAAAGATGTACTCAGAACCGTTCTCTAGGAATTATTAACAGAACACATTGGACATGTATGTTCTATTTAAATCTCGAGGGCAAAATTTCTTTAAAGGAGAGTAGATTGTAATAACCCAAAACATTGTAATGCGTCCACATTGAAAATTAATTTAAGAATTTCATTTTAATATGACAATTTTAAAGAAAATATGTTTTGAATGTGAAATTGTGTGCGTGAAATAAAAATAAAACCATATAAAATAATTTCGGTTGCTTAGAAACTCAAAAGTAATAAAAAAATAGGAAAGAGGTTCAGAAGATTGCGGTCCAACTGTGGTAATCGTGAAGGAATACTATCTAGAACAGTGAGGTCACAATGCCGACTGTAGTCCATACAAGGCCAACTGTGGTCCACAATCAAAAAAACTAGAAATTTCGAGAAAATTGACCATCGACTGATGTTTTGATATGCCGACTGCAGTCTGTGCGCGATATATAAATAGAATGACCTATTAAACTCATTATTTTCACTTTCAATTCATTCCAAATGATAGAGAAGATTTTGGAAAGGTAGAAGAAGCACTCTAAGGCAAGTTTAGTCAAAAACTGAAGATTAAAGGTAGGAATTTGAGTTTCTCTACTAATCTACTCTTTCAACTATTACTTCCTTAATCTAAAAATTTAGATTTTTTTGTTGTGAGGACGAATGAGGGAAGCTGAAACAAATTGAGATATTGAAGTTATTTTTGTTTGAAAATTGAGTTGTTAAGTCATTTCAAATGGTTTGTGAATGGTGTTGATTATAGAAAACAGGTTGTGAGATTTTTGGAAACACTAAGGTGAAAATCTCGAGTTTTGGTTGAGTGACTACCGAGTGCATTTTAAGGACAGTCTATTGTGATAAGAAAGTTTAACAAAATTTCGTAACATTTAGGTGAGAGGGATATCCTGGCTCTTTAGTATTATGCGAGCTTCACACTTGAAACATGTAACACCCCAACCCCCACGTTCTTTGAGTTTTGGACAACCACCATTATTTGACGGTGGACTTAACCAATCGGCGGGTTGGGTCATGTTACTTTACAAGCGACACACACTTGACTTTCTATTTTTCAATACCATATGCCTTAGAATAAATTCAATAGTACAAATTCATATTTAATAAAATAAAGGCAATTAAAGGTAAAGAAAAATTCAACTTCTTTATTAATAAAAGAAAGTACACAACTTTGTAAACTATTGTTGATCAATGATCTCAAAGTAAAAATATTAACTTTCAGCGGAAGTCTTATTCAAAATTGGGCAATATGCCCTTACATTGAAAGGAAACTTATAAGAAAATGGAAACTTGCTAAATCAAAACTATCTAATTTCCATAGCCTTCATAATTTAATTTCCTGAAAAATAAAAGAGGAAGGGGTGAGCACATAGCTCAGTGGATCTTTCTCAGACAACCATTTTTCAAACTCAAAACAATAGCACATCCATAATTCAAACACTTGCATGCATTAGGCGTTTCAAACAACCATTTGTTTAAAGTTGTGATTTAGACTAAAAGGGTTTTTGAAGCTCTTGATGTTCTTTACTAAGTGCCTCCTTAGAGAGAAATATGACTTTTCATAGCCAATTTCATTGGACTTTTGGACATCAAGGGAGCTTACCCACCAACCAAGCACTTAGATAAAAACCATATGACTAACTATATGAAAAGAACATCCATAGCACCCCACATGTGTGCTATGATGGTACGTGGTTATTATCACCATCATCTTTGTTAAGTTACATATTCTAAAATCACAAAATAATTTCAGAATATGAGACTAAAATAAATAAATTCAGCATATAATCAAACTGAAAATTCAAGCATGGAATACTCAAAATCATGCATCACATATTGAAATAAAACCTAAACATGATACTAGGCATGAC
>JAJIYU010004112.1:0-25078 GCA_030144865.1 Tinospora cordifolia | reverse complement strand
TATATATATATATACGCCCATTATTCGTTTATCCTCGCATTATTCATCCCGAATTTTTTTGCAAATGACCGAACAATTTTGATACTTGAATTATTCAGATATTATTCTCACATTATACTACTATTCACGCATAATTTTTCGTTATTCAAATATTATACATGTATTATTCTTATGTTATACCTGAATTGTTCATTCAGAAATACCGTACATATTATATATATATATATATATATGCGCACAAATCACTTCCTTGCGATTCAATTTTCGATTCAAGTTGTTTACATTTTTGTGCCCTAATCTCTCTATCTTCTTCGATTCAATTTTTGATTCAGTTATTCATTTTCTTGCAATTTCCACTATTACAATGAAGAACGAGTGTTGTTCATCCTCTTCCAACAGGACGACTGTAAATGCTGAGAACTAGGTACATCACACTCTTTTGAATCTTGTATTCGTATTTGTCTAAATGGTTTTGTGATCTGTTCAACTTTCTTTGAACTACGATATTATACTATAACATTTATTGACTGTTTATTACATAATCGAGTATAACATGCTATTATGGTATTATACACTTTTTAACATGTTATTCTGGTAGTATATACCTGCGGGAATATCAATATATTGTTAAACTTGAAGATAGATACTCAGCCAAGGTTGGGTGCCTAACTAACTTGAACGCATGTTGATTTCCACGTTGATAGATTACCAGTTGTTGAAGTTCCGGGAGACTTGTTTTGGCCATTTTCTTGACATGAAGCAGTTGCTTTGGCAACCTCAGATTCTTCATAACATATTGTTGAGAGAGGTTGTTCAGGAAGACGAGTCTATTTTGGCCTTTAATTTCAATAACATTATTGCAAATTCTCCATAGTTGAATTTGCAATGATAATGAGTTTGAAATGCAGCAAAAAAACTAGAAACATTACAATTGGTTTTGACTGTAAAATTTTGAAGGATAAATACTTTAAGGGAGTGAAAAAGATAAATAAGAAGTGTATAGTTGATGTATTTACAAATCGAGTATAGGAGAATGATGATGATGCTGTGAAGATTGTAGTTTGGTTCCTCAGTAATTGTTTTTTGTTTCCTAACAAAATGGAAAAGTTGGTAAATGAAGTTGATTTTGAACTTGTACAAACTAGTGAATATATGGATTATCCTTGGGGTAGGGCTCTTTTTGACATGACAATAGAATCCCTGAAGGGTAATTTTGCAGTGGATGCAATCTAGCTGGAAACTGGGAGGGGCAAATACCCGATTATGTATAGGCTTCTTGGGTTCCCAATCGTATTACAAGTTTGGTTTTATGAGTGTTTTGTTCATACTAATGGTTTGTTTGCCAATCAACATATCAATAGATTTCCTCGTATGCTAAACTGGACTTGCATTGACACACCCAATTTCAAGAGCAGGGAAAAGGTGCTGAACAATTTTTCTGTTAATAAGGTAATTTTTCATGTATTTGATCATATATTATACACAACATTTATATCATAATTGAACTATTCTTTGTCGTCGAATTTCTTATGATATTATATTTGTCTATTTTTAGTTCAAAAATTTTGTAGCAAGCCCCAATGAGGTCTTACAGCCATACATGGATGGCTTGATTGCAGAACAAGATGGGGGCCAACATCAATTTTTAGATTACGATGATTTTGTTGATCCCCAAAATTTCTTTCGCCGCCTCTTGTAAATAAACCTATTGGCAGTAATATTCCTATAAATAAGTTTGCCACAACCATGAGTATACTTGGAAGGCAGTGCGATTGTTGTAACGTGTAACACCCCAACCCCCGTATCTTTAAGCATTGGACATACCCACCATTCTCTTGACAGTGGACGTAACCAACTGGCGGGTCGGGCCGGTGTTACTTTACAAGTGACACACACTTGTTCTTCTCTTTTTCAATATCTCGTACCTTCGTATAAAAATTCAAGAACACAAAATTTTCACTTTAATAAAATCGAGGCAAATTAAAAGAAATAAAAAAATTCGAACTATTTTATTCATAATAGAAAAAATTGAAAGTACAAAACTTTTTAAAAAACTAATTATTACAGCAAAAAACTTCAAAATACTTTTCAGTAGAAAAGATTTAAACTTTGGGCAACATGCCCTTAAAAATTCTAAAAATAATAAGGTAGAAACTTTCTAAGAACTATCCATATTCAATTGCTTCATAGGTTTTACGTTCCTGAAAAAAAAAAGAAAGGAAGGAGTGAACACATAGCCTAGTGGATCCTTTTCAAACAACCATCTTCCATATTCAAACTCATAACGCAATCATAATTCAAACACTTGCAATCATTAGGTGTTTAAACAACAATTTGTTCAAGTCGAGTCTCAAACCAAAAGAGCCTTTAATCCCTTGATGCTCTTAACTAATTAAATGGGGCCCACTCGGCATCAACCCGTTAGTGGCACGTGTCGGCATCAACCCGTTATATATGGTGACTCATAAGATACTGTTATACATGGTGACTCATATGAAAAGAACATCCATAGCGTCGCCTTGACCACTATGATTGTACGTGGTTATTACCATTGTCTCAACTTAACTCTTATATTATGATCTCCTAAAATAAATTTCAGAATATAAAATCAAACTAAAATTTAGAATATACACAATCAATTCGTGAAACACTCATAAAACATCCATCATACTTTAATTTAAAAGCCTAAGCATGATACTAACATGACATGGATGATATAATTGCTTTAACATAAATCAAAACTGAAAAACTGAAATAAACTTTTAAAATTCTAAAACTAAAATTGAAAATATTTGATTTTAGTGAAAAACACACAAACAATGAGTATGCCATAAATTTAAATAAGAACAGAAGGGTGTTCTAGAAATCACTTCCACCTTGTGACGCTTTCTTCAGAAATTTCTACAGCAATTCTCCTACGTACTAGTGCCAACGAAGATCACCCAAATTAATTCCCCAACCCAAGAGAAAAACTTCTCACACACAAGGGAGAGGAAAGAAAGGTGAGAAGAGGTGCCAAGAAGAGGGCTTAGAGAAAATAAGAGGAAATTTCAACTCTTTATTTTGGAATGAGGGAAGTAAGAGCCTAGGGGAGTTTATATAGATTTTAAAATGGGGAAAATAGAAACTTTTGAGTTTTTCTTGGAGTAAAACACCTAAATTCTCTACAATTCTGTACTTCTTAATTTTAAGGGGAAATAAGTATTTTTCAGATATTTTTTTAGAATTCAAAAATTAATTTTTGGTATTTATCTCGATTTTTCGGTATTTTCAATGATTTTTAGTTGATTTTTGCATTTTTTTCGTATTTTATAATTCGACCGTTATTCAGTGCATCGAATCATCCTTGAGACACGCACACAGATTTGATCGGAGGGTTGAGATCGACGCGCGGGGAGTTGTACCGTGCTTCTTCGCGATTGTGGTTTTGCGGCTTTGATCGCAGCCGTCCGATCGTCCTCAATCGTCTCCGTTCGTCCGATCTTCGTTATCCTATGCGCTCGGGCGTTGGTGCAGATCGTCTTGCGGTCGTCAGATCATGAGATTAGATTTAGATCTACGGTTTGCAGCCGTTGGATGTGTTTCAAGTTATTTTTATATGATTTTTAGACAAATTTCATGTTCTATTTTTGGATTTTTGCCAAATCTTAATTTAAATTGACATTCTAATTTTGTTTTCATCAAAAATTATATATATCATTATATTCATTTATTTTCTTGCAAAAATCTATTAAATTGATTTTATTCCTTATTTGGCTAAACTAAGACTTACCAAAATTTTCATCCGTCAATTTCGTATAATTCTCTAAATAAATTTTCAAATTTCATACGAATTTTTGAGATGTTACAACCTACCCTCTTTAGAAAAATTTCATCCTCGAAATTTGTACATATTTAGGTATTCCTTGTGAACAGATGTGGGTACTTGGTCTTCATTTTGCTTTCGAGTTCGCACGTGGCTTCTTCTACCCCGTGATGTTTCCACAATACCTTCACTAATGGGATATCCTTTGTTCTTAGATTCTATACCTTGTGGTCAAGGTTTTTGACCGCTGTTTCTTCGTAGGTAGCATCATCTTGAATATTCACTTCCTCCCAGTGAATGATGTGAGAGGGTTCAGGTTCGTATTTCTTCAACATGGATACATGGAATACGTTATGTGCTGAAGTCATCCGGTTTGGTAGGTCCAACTGATAAACACATTCCCCGATTCTTCTAAGTATTTCAAAGGGTCCGACAAACCTTGGAGATAACTTCCCTTTGAATCTAAACCTTTTGATACCCTTCTAGGGACTGATCCTCAGAAATACTTTGTCCCCAACTTGGAACTCTAATGGTCTTCTCCTTTTGTCAGTGTAGCTCTTTTGATGACTCTGTGTAGTATTCAGTCTTTTTTTTTTGTATTAACTTGACTTGGTTGCTTGTTTCTTCCACCATGTCTGGCCCAGTTAACACTTGATCTTCAAGTTCAGCCCAACAAGTAGGTGATCTGCAGGGTCTTCCATAGAGAGCCTCGAATAAAGCCATTTTTATGCTTGCCTGATAACAGTTGTTATAGGAAAACTCCGCCAAGTGTAAGTATTTGCTCCAATTCCCCTTGAAGTCTAAAATACAAGACCTCAACATATCTTCCAAAATCTAGATAACTCTCTCAAACTGACCATCCGTCTGAGGGTAAAATGTTGTACTCATGGTGAGTTTAGTACCCATTTCCTTCTATAGACTCTGCCAAAATTGTGAAGTAAAGCGAGTGTCTCTATTAGACACTATAGTCTTGGGCACACCATGAAACCTGACGATTTCTGTTACATAGATTTCTCCCAGCTTACTGACTTGGTCTGTAGATCTGATTGGCAAGAACTTTGGTGAGACGATCCACTATGGCCCAAACGATATCTTCTCCTATTTGGTTTTTGGGTAAACCACTGACGAAGTCCATGGTAATGTTATCCCACTTCCATTCAAGGATTGGGAGTGATTGTAATATTCCAGAGGGTTTCCGGTGTTTTGCTTTCACTTGTTGAAATGTTAAGCATTTAGAGACGTATTTGGCTATGTCCCTATTCATTCCTCTGCACCAGTAGGTTTTCCTGAGGTTCAGGTACATCTTATCCCCACCAGGGTGCATGGTATACTTAGTTTGATGGGCTTCATCAAGTATGACCTGCTTACTTTGTCCTTGCTAAGGTACAAAATCCTTTCTTTGAGTCTTAGGATATTTTCAACGTCTAACCTAAAGTAAGCATGCTTTCCTTGTTTAACTACTTCAAGTAGTTGAGTGAGCCACTTGTCTTGCCTCTGTTCATCTTTGATCTGATGCAACAAGTCCTGTTGGCAAGATATATTGTAAAGGTAGGCTTCCTTTTCATTAAGGGTCACTCCCAGCCTAAAATCCTCGATCAACTGGTACATTTGACCTTTCTCCTCGTCTTGTTTGTTTAACTTCCTACTCAAGGCATCGACCACCACATGCCTTCCTTGGATGGTAGTGCAATTGAAAATCATAATCCTTCAGAAACTCCATCCACCTTCATTGCTTGAGATTCAGTTCTTTCTGGGTGTAAATGTATTTCTAACTCTTGTGATCAAAGAATAGATCGAATTTCTCACCGTAAAGATAATGTTTCCAAATTTTCAAAGCAAACACTATGGCTGTTAGCTCTAGGTCGTGAGTAGGGTAATTTCTTTCATGGACCTTTAATTGTCTTGAAGCAAAAGCGATGGCTTGCTTTTCTTACATTACGACTATGCCCAATCCACTCAGTGAGGCATCAATATACAATGTGTAAGTAACACCAGGAGTTGGGGTGACTAGAACAGGAGCCGTAATCAATATTGTCTTCAGTTCTTGGAATGACCGTTCACATTTCTCATCCCACTGGAACTTAACTCCTTTTCTGGTCAACTGAGTCATAGGTTCTGCCAACTTAAAAAAGTCCTTAATGAACCTTCTGTAGTATCCTGCCAAACCCAAGAAACTTCTGATTTCTGTTACTGTCTTGGGTTGCGTCCAGTTCATGATGGCTTCTACCTTTTCTGGGTCTACAACAATACCTTTTGTAACGTGGCATAGGAACTTGACAGTTTCCATCCAAAACTTGCACTTACTGAATTTAGCATATAGCTAGTTTCTTCTGAGGGTTTCTAGCACGATCCTCAAGTGTTCTAAGTGCTCAGTTTCTAACTTAGAGTAGATTAGGATATCATCCACGAATACTACTGCAAAATGGTCAAGGTATTTTCTAAACACTCGGTTCATCAAATCCATGAAGGTCGCCAGGGCATTGGTCAAATCAAAGGGCATCACGGTGAACTCAAAGTGTCCATATCTTGTTCTAAAGGTCGTCTTGTAAATATGAGACTCTCGAATCCTCAGCTAATGATATCCTGACCTAAGATCAATTTTAGAGAAATGAGTGGCTCATCGTAATTGATCAAATAGGTCATCAATCCTTGGTAAATGATATCTATTTACTGTAGCTTGATTCAACTTCTGGTAGTCGACACACAGTCGCAAGGAACCATCATTCTTTTTTCACGAATAGTACTGGGGCTCCCCAGGGTGATTCACTCGACCTGATAAAACCTTTCTCCCTGAGCTCTTCTAGTTGAGTTTTCAGCTCAATTAGTTCTACTGGTGCCATTCTATAAGGAGGTATAGCTATAGGGTTGGTTCTAGGGTGAAGTTCAATCTTGAACTCTAATTCTCTAGCTGGTGGTAGTCCAGGTAAGTCATTTGGGAACACATCCTCATACTCACTGACTACAGCTAGGTCGTGAATATTTTTCAAGTTAGTAGGTTCTTCTTTAGAGAGTTCCTAAAACTCATCCGTCTGCTTCAAATAATTCAGCAAGGCTAGGGTTGGACTCCTTGGTAGTCTCCGCATATCCCCATTGATTTTAAAGATATCCCCAGAAGGTAATGTTATGGTTACCTGTTTCTTAAGACAATCTATCTCGGCCTGGTACTAGCTTAACCAATTCATCCCCAAGATTATGTCATAGCCATAGAAAGGTAGGGTATATAGGTCGACTGTTAAAAGTTTATCCCCAAACCTAAGGTCACAACTACACATCTTTTTTAAAGTCACAATGGTCCTTATTGGTGTGGACACATTCAAAGTCACAGACATTGTTTTTGTCACAAGTTGTAACCTATCAGCTAGTTTTTCAGAGATAAAAGATTTTGAGGCACCCGAGTCAAAAAAAGTCTTACAACAACATTAAACAATAGGAACGTACCTTCTATTACAGGGGCCTGGTCTTCCTGGGTCTCAACCCCGAACATTCTGGCTTGGTTTTGACCACGACCTTGGTTTTGCCCTTGATTGACATTCTAATTCTGTCTGGCTTGAGGACGCCCATTCTAACTTTCTCCCTCAGTATTCTGTTGTTGGTGCTAGGAAGCCTGAGTTGGTGCAGTTAGACAATTTTTTGCCAAATGACCCTTTTGCTTGCATACGAAACACAATCCCAACCTCTTAGCTTCTTCCCTTGACTCGTCTTTGTTCTGCTCCTGTTTCTGTGGAACCTTACCACTTTTATTTTTCTTTTGGGTCCCTTGTTGGTCCTTTCCATTTTTGTTTTGCTTATTCTTTCCTTGCAACCTTTGCTCTAGGTTGAGCTCTTGTTCTAGGATTAAAGCCCGTTCTACAACTTCTTTGTAGATTCAGAGGCCTAATGTCATGATAACTTTTCGGATCTCAATCTTGAGACCCTGTGCAAATTTGTTTGCTTTCATCCTCTCTTCCCGAATTAGTTCCTTAGAAAATTTGGCTAGTTCAGTAAACTTCCTTTCGTATTCAGTTACTGTGAGATTCCTCTGGTTGAGTCTCATGAAGTCTTCTTGCAGCTTTCTGAGAGTTGCCTCCGGGAAGAACTTGTCGTAAAATTTTTCTCTGTACTCTCCCCAGGTCATGATCTCAACGTCCGTGTTGGGATCCATCTGCATTATCCTCCACCATCCATGGGTTGGCCCTTTGAAATGGTGTGCGGCTAGTGCTACTCGTATTGAACTTGTCATCTTCAGCACATTTAGTAATTCCTCCCTCTCCTGGAATTAGTGATCAGCAGAGATGCAGTCAGTAGTTCCATCGAATGAGGGAGGGTGAAGCTTTTGCAAATCCAACGACATCCTCTTCTATTTTCCATCTTCCAGGTCCTCTGGATTCTTTTGACTTTCCTGAGGTACTGGTGCTGGGACTTGGACTGGAATAGGTTCAGGTGTTTGAGGCTGAGGAGCCACTTGAGGGATTATTTGTGAAAATGTCCTTCTCAGTTGATCTAGTACCCTCTGCGACATTTCATTCATCATGGCTTTCATCAATGCCTCCATTCGTGCCTCCATCCGTGCCTCCATCCCAGCAGGTAGTTCTTGCTCTTGTTGTTCAGTCTCCTCATAGGTGGTAGATCGAGTTACCTACCTCCTAGCTCCAGCCATTTACTTATAAATTTAGCAGAGTGTCAGTATGTGTCAAATATTTGTACTATCATGGCTCTAGATTCATGTTTCTAGGTTCTTGATTTGTTCAGTGGCCTAAAGTCTTTCTTCTAGGTTCTTTTCATGCATATTAGGTACAGGATTTGGTTTTAAAGCAAATAAACATTATAACATGCATATCATACAATCATAACATCAAGCTAGTACAACAAGGTTCCAAGCTTCCACCTAAGTTTTTAGGTTTAAGTTTTCCGTACCACTCTACCCCTTCCACTAAGGTTTCCGAGCCCACTATACTCAACCGTCCCATGCCAGCGAGCCTTCCTCCATAACCTCGAATTCCTATGCATCCCATACTACATAGAAACTGAAAATTATAGAAGCTTCTCGGTCTCGTGTCCTGATCAAACAATTTTCTGTTTTCATACAAGTTTCAGTCTCTAGCCTATGTCCTAGAGTTTTATGCTTTTGATCCATTGTGCCACCTATGGCTACACCTGTTTCTACCTAAGGTCTTTTCTTTGGACCTAGGGTTCGGTTCTGGTTGACTTACAACCTTTGTCTAGTTAAGATACCACCTTTAGTATCTTTTTCGACTTCTAATCAATTCCTTGCTCTAATTTTTAACCTTCTTATTTTCTTTAATAGAAAGTAAGGGTGATCTTCAACTCAGACACTCATGTGAACTAGTGGGACAACCTCCAGATCAGGTCGCAAGACCAAAGTCTGCTTAACAACCGTGCTTTCTAGGATGAGATAACCCACCTCCCTTTTAATGTTTAACTTTACTCGGGACAAGACATACCCACTATCAGTTGAACTTGTAGTCTTTGTATCCAAACAAAATATTTTAAAACATATATTTCTTTTTTTTGAAAACACTTTCTAAAACGTTCTTCAATTTCAAAAATAGAAGGTAGGGCATTCTAAATTCAATTCAATTCAAGGTGAAACCCTAAGTTTGAGTTTCTAATTCTAGTCAAATAGCCACTGATTGATTTTCTAATTCTAGCCCAGTGTTTTTAATAACTGAACTTTGATACCACCCTTGGTATCAGAGGAAACTTTCAGTTTTTGGCCCAGCAACTAATGCCTAGGCTCTGATACCACGTGTGGTATCAGAGGAAACTTTTTGTTCTTGGCCCAACAACTAATGCCTATGCTCTGATACCACACTTGTAACACCCCAACCCTCGTATCTTTAAACATTGGACATAACCAACTGGCAGGTCGGGCTGGTGTTACTTTACAAGTGACACACACTTGTTCTTCTCTTTTTCAATATCTCGTACCTTTGTATACAAATTCAAGAAAACAAAATTTTCACGTTAATAAAATCAAGGCAAACTAAAAGAGATAAAGAAATTCGAACTATTTTATTCATAATAGAAAAATTGAAAGTACAAAACTTTTCAAAAAACTAATTATTACAGTGAAAAACTTCAAAATACTTTTCAGTAGAAAAAATTTAAACTTTGGGCAACATGCCCTTAAAAATTCTAAAAATAATAAGGTAGAAACTTTCTAAGAACTATCCATGTTCAACTGCTTCATAGGTTTTATGTTCCTGAAAAAAATAAGAAAGGAAGGAGTGAGCACATAGCCTAGTGGATCTTTTTCAAACAACCATCTTTCATATTCAAACTCATAACACAATCATAATTCAAACACTTGCAATCATTGAACATTTCAAACAACAATTTGTTCAAGTCGAGTCTCAGACCAAAAGGGCCTTTAATCCCTTGATGCACTTAACTAAGTAAATGGGGCCCACTCGGCATCAACCGGTTAGTGGCACGAGTTGGCATCAACCCGTTACACGTGGTGACTCACAAGGTACTGTGGTACACGATTCTCCACTACTTAAGTCTGAAAACTATATGACCTAACTCATATGAAAAGAACATCCATAGCGTCGCCTTGACCACTATGATGGTACGTGGTTATTATCACCATCGTCTCAACTTAACTCTCATATCATGATCTCATAAAATAAATTTCAGAATATGAAATCAAACTAAAATTTAGAATATACACAATCAATTCATGAAACACTCATAAAACATGCATCATACTTTAATTTAAAAGCCTAAGCATGATACTAACATGGCATGGATGATATAATTGCTTAAACATGAATTAAAACTGAAAAACTAAAATAAACTTTTAAAATTCTGAAATTGAAATTGAAAATCTTTGATTTCAGTGAAAAACACACAAGCAATGAGTATGCCATAAATTTAAATAAGAACAGAAGGGTGTTCTAGAAATCACTTCTACCTTGTGACGCTTTCTTCAGAAATTTCAGCAGCATTTCCCCCACGTACTAGTGCCAACGAAGATCACCCAAATTAATTCTCCAACCCAAGAGAAAAACTTCTCACACACAAGGGAGAGGAAAGAAAGGTGAGAAGAGGTGCCAAGAAGATGGCTTAGAAAAAATAAAAGGAAATTTGAACTCTTTTTTTTGGAATGAGAGAAGTGAGAGCTTAGGGATAGATTTTCAAAGGGAAAAAATAAAAACTTTTGAGTTTTTCTTGGAGTAAAATACCTAAATTCTCTACAATTTCGCAGTTCCTAATTTTAAGGGGCAATAAGTATTTTTCAAATTTTTTTCAAAATTTAAAAATCAATTTTTGGTATTTATCTCGATTTTTTGGTATTTTTGGCAAATTTTTCGTTGATTTTTGCATTTTTTCATATTCTATAATTCGACTATTATTCAGTGCATCGGATCGTCCTCGAGACATGTACACGGATCTGATCGAAGGGTCGAGATCGGAGCGGGCGGAGTCGTATCGTGCGTCTTCACGATTGTGGCTTTGTGGCTTTGATCGCGATGATCCGATCGTCCTCAATCGTCTCTGTGCATCCGATCTTAATTATCCTGTGCGCTTAGGTGATGGTGCGGATCGTCTTGCGGCCATCAGATTGCGAGATCAGATTTAGATCTACGGTTTGCAGCCGTTGGATGTGTTTTATATTATTTTTATATGATTTTTAGCGAATTTCTGGTTCTATTTTCGGATTTTTGCCAAATCTTAATTCAAATTGACTTTCTAATCTTGTTTTCATAAAAAATTGCACATATCCTTGTATTTTTGGTTATGATATCCCATGATATACATTATATTCATATATTTTCTTCAAAAAATCCATTAAATTGATTTTATTCCTTATTTAGCTAAACTAGGACTTACCAAATTTTTCATTCGTCGTTTTCGTATAATTTTCTAAATAAATTTTCAAAATTCATACGAATTTTCGAGATGTTACATAAATAGATCAAAATAATGTTGAAAGAAGGTTCTGAAAAGATTTTTGAAGAAATTATTTATCTAAAATCCATATTGCAAAAGGTCAATGTTCCAAGTTTCAAAACCAATGATTTTTTTTAGACTTTCACTGCAGTATAGTAATGATATGATAGTAGTATGCCATTTATATACCTACATTATACCATGAGTATAATATATTATATAATGTATGCTTGATGTTATCTACTGTTTGCTTGTGTATATTGATGTTATACTAACTGTATACATTCATTTGGCTCACTAAAAATTTCATTTTTCATGTAGAAAGATGATGTAAATAAAGCAAAAGACAGGAAAGAAGAATCTAGTAGCAGGGAAAAATGTATTGATGTTGAAGCTGCAGGCCAGAGTTTGACGACATTGCAAGAGATTGTTAGTGATAGCGACAAGAAGAGGAAGGTAATTTTCAACACTTTATTTGTATTGTGATTTGTCATTTAGATTGATTTTCATTATCCATTAATATTGTACATTTTTCATGTTAAAGGCCACTCAACAATAACTAAAGGTGAAAGAAGGAAGAAAAAATCATCAATCCTAGTAAGATCGTGAATATAGATCTTTTATTAATTCAAGATTATGCTTTTGTAATTTTTATGAATCTAACTATCCTTAATTTATATGCTTTTAGTACATTTCTCGTTTAATTTCACTAAACCAGGTTGCTGACAAGGATGAATTGAAATATCATGCACCTGTTGAATGTGAACGAAAAACCATGATTAATGAAATTGTTGAGTCGACCATCAATGTTGCGACTTCAGCCGTCTCTACTGAAGATCACACTCCACTTCTTCTACCTCCTACAGTTAATAAAAGGGGGAGGCGTCCTGCTAGAGATAAACATAAAGGAAAGGAGATTGTGAATGGGCGACTATCCCCCTTAGACATCTGTTTACTTGAAGATATAGACAGCAGTGTTGTAGCTGAGTTTGATGAGTTGATTAAAAAGGGTTGGCTGAAGCGCTCGAAGTAAGTTTTCTTAGAGATCAAGTTTGCATTCCAAATATTGTTGTTATTTATAATACATTGATATTAACATCAATCATATTATTTAGGTCAAATAAAGTATACCATGATCACGAGAACAATCTGAATCCAACTTTTGATTTTTCAATCGCTAATGTCACTGATAAGGAATGATTTTACACATTGATTACCTCAGGCCAGCCTATGTCCTCCTCTGTAAGTTTAATTTTTTGCACTTGATATTATTGCTTACAGATATTATACTGATAATATACCAACATAATATCAAAATATAGGGTTTTGGACACTTTGCAATGTCTGTATACACATACTATAATGATATGATACCAATTTCACCTATATATTCCATGTCGTTAAACTATGTTATGTTGTTTTGTATACATATTATACTGATATGATACCAATATCATCTATGTAATATGTTCTTAAACTCTAGTATGTTTATTATTTCAATATAATGAGATGTTGTACAAACAACATACTTATTATGTTTTAAATGTTTCAAGTTTATACAATTTTTATTCATGACCCAAATCTTTTATTATAATTTAGAAATTTTGTATTGGCAGCATGTAGATGTGATGTTCTATTACTTGAGCAAGAAAAACAAGTATGACGAATCGATTAAGATTAAGTGTACAACGACAAACAACTTTTTCGATCAAAAGTTGCAGTCTATTTATAGAAGATTTGAAAGAGAGAAGGATGCATCTATGTTAGGGGATGAGATGGTAATTATGGAGTATATGCTAGGGCACTACATGTACTACAACACTCTGTGGTTTGATGTTGACTATGTCACTTTTCCTATTCATGTTGTGGCTGCATTCCACTGGATCCTTGGTTGCATCAACATTCATGAGGGTTGCATATATGTTTACAATTGCTTGCGTACTCCTACTGCTGATGCTGCGTCAATGGAAACAGTTCAAGCTTATTCCACCATTCTTCCTTTTTATCTTGAGATGATTGGATTTTATGAATCAAAAGTTGATCAAAAGGATAGGGCTTGGAAAGAGCCATTCAAGGTGCAAGTGGTTGATAATCTACCAAAGCAAGATGAGTGTAATTGTGGAATGTTTATGTTTTATTTTGCTGAATGTTTTGCCACCGGAAAGGAAATTTCACCTATTTTTGATGTGGTGAGCTTTAGGAAAAGGGTGGCTATTAATCTGTACTTGCATGGTAGAATGAAGCAGAATGAAGGCACCAAGAGTGACGATGAAAAATCAGGTTGATTTAATGTTGATTATAGAATCCAATCATAGTGGGTCTTAAAGAAGTGAAGAATGGAAGAAGCTAGGCTGTCATATCTTGCATCACAGTTTTTCAAGGGACAATGTGTAATACTATTTTTGATATTTCAGATATGTATCATTTGAACACAGTTATGGTTCATTTATGAAAATTCCAACTATTTTTCATTTGAATTTTGTCTTTTGGGGCGGATTGTTTTATTTTTGAATCATCTATGAATAATGTTATTCATATGTGAACTTTGTTATACTGATTTTATTCGAAAATGATACAAGTGATCAATTTTGAAGCACTGATCTCTGTTTTATACACACATTATTCGTTTCATATACACGCATTATCCACATGGTGTACCTATGTTATACCATTATTTATGCATTATTCACGTAATTGAACGATTAAATATTATACACTCATTATTCATATAGTATACTTCGATTATACCACTATTCACTCATTATTCGTAATATATATTAACCAAACGAAAAATATTTATACCTGTATTATTTGGTCGTGACACAGACATTATTCCACAATTCAAGAATTATTCTCGGTTGGTTTGTTATATACACATTAATCTACTATTATTTTCACGTTATTCATTTGTGTCAGTTGAATTATTCATGCTTTATTTATATGTTATACTTATGTTATACATATATTTACGTGTCATTCAGGCAATTGAAAGATGTTCTTTTTATATATGTACTATTTACATGGTATACCTAGGTTATACTATTAATTATTCACGCATTTTTCGTAAGGTATATTAACCAACAGAACAATTTTTATACGCGCATTATTCGATCATTATCGCTATATGTTTATAGGTGAATTATTCCATTTTTATCCCTATATTATACCACATTTCATGGGTTATATATACAATTATTCACGCATTATTCGATTGTTATCGTTAAATTTTTATACACACATTATTTGATCTTATCCCTATATTATACTACATTTTACAGGTTATATATATCATCATACACGCATTATTTGATCGTTATCGCTATATGTTTATACGTGCATTATTCAATTTTTATCCCTACATTATACTACATTTCGTGGGTTATATATACAATTGTTCATGCATTATTCGATGATTATCACTAGATTTTTATACGGGCATTATTCAATCTTTATCCGTACATTATACAACATTTCATTGGTTATTTATACCATTATTTACGCATTATTCGATTATTATCGCTAGATTTTTATACACGCATTATTCGATATTTATCCCTACATGTTACTAGTTATATGTATACCATCATTCACGAATTAATTATTCGATTGTTATCGCTAGATTTTTATATGCGTATTATTCAATATTTATTTCTACATTATACTACATTTCACGTGTTATGTATACCATATATATTATTCACGCAATATTCGATCCATATCCCTATATTTTTATACGTGCATTATTCTAGCATTATACCTACATTATACCACTATTCACGGGTTATACCACTATTCACGGGTTATACCATTATTCACGCATTATTCTATCGTTATCCCTATATCTTTATACACATATTATTCGATCGATATGCCTACATTATACCACCATTCACAGGTTATATCATTATTCACGCATTAATGGTATTATATAGGCATAACATATGAATAACACATGTATATAACATAATACGTTTACAACGGTAAGATATAACGTTGTTATAGACGACTATAGACAATGTTCACGAATGAATGTTGTAATAACTTACGTTCTTTTAACAACAGACGACTAACGAACGTTGTAGAAGGTATTATTCGACAGCGAGCAACTGCGATGGTTATAATAACATAGAACAATGTTTGTTTACTTGTTGTAATGACTTTTTCAACAATATTCCCATGGTAAACGTTATTGTACACATTTTACATAAGCAATTTTACAACATACATTTTATGAACGTTGTTGTATGCATTCTATTAGAGCGGCCGTTGATGCACGTTGTTGAAGTAACATTGTTATATCATCAATTTCTTGTAGTGAGGTCAACAACAGGGTTACAATACTCAATATTATCATCGGGGATTCGTCAGCATGAGAACTTCTCCTATGCTAATAACAGAAACGTCCAACAGAGCCTATTTGAAAAGAAACCATCTATGGAAGACAAATTGGATGAGATCATGAATATGCAGGCTCAATTCTTTAAAGAATTGACTGGTAGAATAGATCAAAATGATAACAGAGTCTCCGGTTTGGAAATACAAATGAGAAATATGAATGCAACTGTGAAGAACCTTGAGACTCATATGGGATAGATAGCCCAAGCATTCTCTAGTCAGCAGCGAAGTTCTTTTCCCAGTGCAAATCAAGTAAATCCTAAAGAAAACTACCAAACCATATTTATTAGAAGTAGGAGAGAAGTCTAGAACCCACCTATTCCATCTAGCCCTCCTATGTTAGTTGATGAGCCTATCCATTCGAAGGTCTGTTCTTATAGAACCAACTGATCCAACACCTATTAATGATGAAAAGAAGAAGGTTAGACGTCCTGGCATCACTATTCAAGATACAAATACCCTGAGCCTCCTCCGTTACCTTTTCCACAGAGGTTTTATAAGAAGTAGATAGATCATGAGAATGTGTGGTTGATAGAAGAGTGCATTGCAGTAATACAAAGAAAGCTGCCTTAAAAACTAAAAGATCGAGGGAGTTTCAATATTCCGTGTAGTATAGGCACTAAAATATTTAAGAAAGCTCTTTGTGACTTGAGGGCCAGCATAAATCTCATGCCATTCTCAATATGTTGGAGGTTTGGGCTATCAAAGATCAAGCCATCCAATATTACCCTTCAACTTGTAGACCGTTCTGTCACTTATCCACAAGGCATTATTGAGGATGTTCTAGTTAAAGTAGATAAATTTATCTTCCCAGCTGACTTTGTTGTTCTTGATATGGTAGAAGATGTGGAGATACCATTAATTCTTGGGTGGCCATTCTTAGCTACTAGTTAGACTGTAATAGATGTCACCAGGGGAGAGCTCACACTACAAATGAATGACAAACGAGTTGTCTTCAACATCTATAGCTCATTGAAGCTCCTTACTAAGGTGCAAGAATGCAAGAAAGTCAATGTGGTACAAGCTGGCATGACAATAGAGATTGAAAAGCCCAGACCGCCAAATATTAAGTCTACAGATGTTGAATTCACTAAAGGGGAGGCCATACAGGCACGTAGGAAGCCTAGCTATGTTATGAAAGAGCTGCAAGATGTTGTTCATGCACTGAAAATTCCTCTAAAGTAGTCAGAAGATCCAATCCTAAAATATAAGCAGCCACCAGATATTATAGAGCAAGAGTTACCCAAAACCAAGGTGTTCAGCGAAATCAACAAATTGGGTTTTGATTAACCCATATCTACGTTGAGTTGACGACGTTAAACATAGCGCTTAGTGTGAGGCAACCCATTGGTTTTTAATTTTTTATTTTTAGTTATTTAGTTAGGATTTAATTTAATTTTTTAGGTTTAACAACCCTGAATTTTGAAATCAATGTACAAAGGAAAGAAAAATAATAAAAATATATATTTTGGAAATTATATGATTTATGCCAAAGAAATAAAATAGAGAATTGAGAATTTGATAATTTAAAGAAATTTACATTAAATAATCATTGATCATAAGATGTTAAGAAAAAAAAAATAATATAAAGATGGGAGAAAATTAAATAAGTGGAAAGGCAAATATTCTATAAAAAAAATAAAACAAACAAAAGAACTTAGGAAAAGGAAAGAAAAAAAATTAAATAAAATTGAATGAGAAGCAAATCGAATTGTTTTGGCAGAGTTGAGTAAGGAGGGAACGAAATATCGAAATACACTAGAGAGGTCTCGGTGTTTCGGATACAGGCGGTGAACGATGACTCGAAAGTTTTCAGGCGACACCAGGGGCGGTGAATGGGAAGGATCGAGAACAGCTCGTCATCTATAAATAGGGGCGTGGGGGCAGTGGAACGAGCACTGAAACAGACGTTGGCTGATCATGAGGGGACGGTGGAAGTTGCAGACGAAGTGAGGAGAAGAGAAGCAAGATGACTGGAGGAGAAGAAAAAGACGATGGGAGGAGGCGAGCTGGCGGACAAACCGTAAGCAGAGGAGGAAAATAATGCTGAGCTGAAAACGGCTGTAGGAGAGAAACACAACCGACAAAATAGTGAGAAGAATGAAGCTCTATTTCTGCAACCGAAAATAGAGCTGATTTAGTGGAGAAGAAACGCTTTGCTGCTGTGCACCTGGAAATAAGGGAGATCGGTTAGTGGCATTGGAGAAGTGTAACTCTGTTGCTACAATTGAAAGCAGAGGAGATCGGCTAGTGGCATGGGAAACGAGAGGCCCTGGTGCTGCAACTGAGAATAAGGGAGAAGAAGTGGCCGGAGCAGCTGAAGGTGGGCAACGAACAGGAGCTTTCCGGCGGGGAGAAGAGTAAACTGCAGCATCGGCCTGTAAAGAAGAAGACAGGGGAGGTAAGTTGCTGGAAATTCTCAGCTTTTCCTTTAAACTCCACTATATGCTGTCTGTCAATGAATCAAAGAGAGAGAAAAAAAATAGAGCAGGTTCTGTTATTGAGGACCGGAATTTATGGGAGGTTGATCGGATTCTAGTCTTAGTGAGTGACGGTTAGTGAAGTGATGAATCAACTTGGCATTGTGTGTTAGGAAACGAAGATGATGCTTGTTGATGATCAAAGGGGTGTTTGACAGTTAGAAGGAGCGTTAGATGAAGGTGAAGAACAGTAACAAGCTGCTAGAACGTGGCTGGACGGTGAGGAGCAGAAGCAATACGTAGGTGTAGGCCTTCATAGATTAGTGTTTAAGCTGAAAAATCAGGTTAGTGATGATGTAAATTGAGTATGAGTATTGATAAATTAGAACTAAGAATTATACATAAATAAACATAAATTAGAATAAGAATTTTCAAATACTAAGATCAACTTATAAAGGTACTCTCAATAATCTAAAGGTAAGCAAGAAAATTTCAAAGATTTTAATTGATGAAATTTTAGTGTCTTTAAACAAAGAGGAAATTATTGTAGAATTTATCATCATTATAACTTGAATTAGAATCATAGATAATACGAATAAATCAATATGGATTGATTAGAATAATAAAGTTTTATGACATAATACTAAGGAATTAACTAATGTATCTTCATGTATTTAAATATTTAAATTAAGTAGTTCAAGAAATTAAAAATCATTTATTTAAGTATTCAATTATTTAAGTGGATAAATATGTAAATTAGAAAAAAAAATAAATAATAATTATTCGAATTAGCACTATAAGTGATCTTGAAAAAATTCTAGGAGTAGTATAAGACTAAGATTTTCAAATCCGAATAAGACTAAAGATTTGGCAAATGGAAGTCTTATTTTGTTCGTAACTACTATATGAATAACTTAACTATTATAAAAAGAAAGAGATACTATAGAACACTTAAATTATTAAGGACACAAAAAGATCCTAAAAAATGTATCCAATTCCTCATGAAAACTAGTAGTAGGAAATAATAAGGATTATTAATCGAGAAAACGTTGCGCTATAATTATTTTGCTGATAAAAAGCTCTAGGACGATCATTAGCGACAAAGGGGTAGGACATCGCCCAAGAACTCAGGTGGGCATGATTCTCTCTCTCATCGGTATTATGCGAATTTAAAATTCAGAGCATTGGTCTGGTAGTCTGAGTGAATGCTTCTTGTGAATTTACTTGAACTTAGCTATTGCGTGTATGCTATGCATGAGTGGCCTATTATTTAAATTCCCTTATGTGCACTGATGATTTCTTTGTTCATCTCTTTCAAATGGAAGTTTCATATGTCACGATAAATTTATTGTATGTGCAAGATTTAGATGTTTTACTGTTACAAACTAAATTAAGATTAAAGGATCATTAAGAAAACACTTACCGGTGCGATCGATGAGCCTAAGGCGGGTCGAGGTGATATCTCCTATATGTCACTGTTTGAGACCGACGTGCCGCAAGGCAGATCGTAGGGATTCCCAACTGAAGCTATTGGACTCAGCTAGTAGTCTTTGGGAGTTAGTACGAGGCTGCAGGAAGTACCCTCTCTTAGACTGTGACTACAAAGGCTTGACTGATTTTAGATTGTTCTCGAGACTCTCTATGATTAGACGAGATCACAGGGAATACCAAGAGGCATTTCAAACCTATTCCGGTCATAAACGACAACTGAAACAAACGATTGTTTGAAACGCATAATGTGTGTAAGTGTTTGTAATGTTTTGAATTTTAGTTTGTATAATGCTTGTGATGTGTAGAGATGATCCACTGGGCTTTCGAGCTCACCCAATATCAATTTTACAGGTATTTACCAAGACACGGTTTGATCGGGCGTCAGTTTTACAAGTGTAGTTTTGTTTTCAACGTGACAAGGTAATCCTTTATCTTTTGTTATAGTATGTCGGTCTAGTTAGTGTGTTATTGTGTCTTTTGTTTAGCGAATGACTTGTAAATAAGTGTTTTGGCAATGTACAAAAGAAAACTCTTTTTAAAATATAGTACTGAAGCTCTATGACTTTTTGACGAAAATTTTATTTCGCTGCATATTTTACTTGTATTTCAGATTTGAATTTTATTTTGAAAATTAAATTAATTTTGAGAAACTCAGAAAGAACTATGTAGCATTCCAGATTTTCATCGGGCGATGATCCACACATGACGTAACACGTGCATGGAGGTCCGATAAAAAATTGGGGTGTTACATTAGGTATGCATGCATTGTAGTTTAGTTAAAAAAATTTGCATGCATTTTAGTTACTAATTCTCTAATATTTGTCTTCTTTGTGACTTATGCAGGTTTTTTGAGCACTTTGGCAAACTTTCCTCCCTATGAGTGTCAAAGTGAAGATGTGCTCTTGAGGACAAGACACTATTCAAGTTTGGGGGTGTGAATCTCTTCAACATGTTAGGTTTAGTTTTTCTTTTTATCTCATGTGTATTTTTTTAAAGTTGTTTTGTCTTGCATGTTTTATGATCATGTTAGGATCGTATAATATGAATTAATTAGGCTAGATTCATACATTAATGATTGAAACCTTTACTGAGCGACCAATGACATTTAAAGTTCCACAGAGCAATGAGACAAAGAACTAGGGTATGTTCAAAAAGTTTGTGTGCTTGGTTTATTTGAAAATTAACTTTAATGGAACCCTGTAGTCTTAGGCAGATTGAGAATCTGAAACTGAGAAAGTAAAGAGTGGAAGCCAAACTACAAATAGAATAAATTTCCCACGGACCCTTGAAATAATCAAATCTATTTTGAAAATTACTTAGGAAGAACATTAGAATGGAAATGACATAGGCCATTATTGTTTAAGCCATAGCCTAAAGGCCGGTCTGAAATATACTAACCATATGTAGCCAATTTTGAGCCTTATAGCCTTTTTTTTTGTTATGAGCCTAAAAATCATATAAACCAATTATCCATCTATAAATATCTCAATCGCACCCATTTATGTACGCTCATGGTTTAATATTGCCCACTTTGAGATGTGAAAGAAGGAAGGAATGATGATATTAAAGTACATGTGCAGTCAATTTGATTTTTATGTTTTGTTTTATTAAAAAAAATTAAGAGAAAAAGAGAAGTAAAAAGGGATTATTTCTGTTTCAGTACTATAAATGAAAGCTGAACTTTTGACTTTTGCAAAAGTGTATATATATGAGTACATATTGTACTACTTGTGATGAAATAAGTTTGGGGAAGCTATGAAAACAAGATCATGTAAAGAATGAAGAAAACAAAAAATTATTTCATAAAGAACCCAGCTGCATTGAATAAAACAGGTTGTTATTATTATTTTGAGTGTGCATTTGAGTCCTAATAAATATCCTATTACACTTGTACCCTGAGCCAGGCCACATTACAACCTAAAGAAAAGATCACTGATTTTGACTATAGCTTGACTTGAGTAAATAATTGACAGAGAAGAGCATTGAGAGGGTTTGTGTACTCAAGTTTTAGAAGAGGACTTCTATAAATAGAATGGCAACTGCGAATTACTTATAATGTCTAGGATTATTGAGATATTGACAGGTGAGAGGGTGAAATTAGAGAAGAATATAGGATGAGCTGAAAATCTAGACAACCTGAGCAGCTTTAGGGATGTGTTAATGAATTGTAAACTATAGGGATGAATGATTGACGTTACAATGATGAGTGAAAAGGAATTCAATTGTATATGGTATGACATGTAGATTTAGAATTTGAGTCATTATTTAGGGATGAACAATAGTCTAAGTTTGGGGGTATTTGTTAATTGCATAATAGATTAACATGATTATGGGTACGCTGTAAATATTTTATAAAAGTTTAGTAGGAAATCAAATAAATTTGTGCATGATTAGTGGCATGAGCATTTATGATAGGAATTACATGTTTTATTGCATTTGAGAATTATTAAGCGTTATTTATAACATTTTTATAAGAAAATGATGCGTGGGGAAGGTTCTTTAATGTTTGTGCAGGATAGGAATGAAGTAGAGAGAGAATCACAACACAAAGAGGCAAAAAAAGCTAAAATCAAAGAAGAGCAACCAATTACTATGGTACATGAACTGATGACCGAGGTAGTTGGAGAAAAGCTAGAAAACTGCAAAAAAACAAGTCATATTGGTTACAGCGGTAATCGGACCAGTGACCATGGTAACTAGAACATGCATATTGTGAAAAAAAATAATGATCGAGTAGTGACCGCGGTTTACAGAATGCCAAAAAATGGTGTTTTTGACTAGGGATGAGGATTACTGTAGTAATGAGATTAATTAATTTATTTCTAATTTTTTTTAGGATTTTTAAGTGTTTTATTATAAATAAGAAAGTAGACTAGGGTTTAAGCATTCTTAACTTCGAAGATTAGTTGGTTTTGATGGTCGAACAGAGACGAAGAACAAGAGTAACAAAGGATTGGAGATCAAGGATCAAGATTTAAGTATGTTGCTTTGTATTCAATATTCTTTGATGTTTAAACTTATCACGATGTCAGGCTAGTTAATTCTAAGTTTAGGATGTAAATTTCTTATGTGGGATCCTGAGATTTCATATTCTAGTTAATTGATTTTGATGCATTATTTTATATTTTGGGTGTTTGATGCTTAATGTTTACTGGCCATGAACATTATGATCCCAACCTATTAAACTAACTCGGGAGAAAGGTTTAATAGTTAGACTATCATAATATAGACCTAGATTAGTTGATTGACCGGGAGGTTGCACTTGATTACTATTCACAAAGCATTAGCTTGTTAGCTGTGCACCTTAGAAGAGAGTATTAGGGACCAAGACTGATAGGTGTTGAGGGGCCTCGGGAGAGGGCTTTGATGATAAGTGCTAAAACCTACAATACTAGAAGTTCAATAAATTGGAATAGTAATTGTAGGTGAGAACAAAAGAATTTACTTCCTAGATAATTATTCAACATAGTTTTTGAAATGGATTTTTATTGCTTTCAATAGTTTTTTAATTCAAATTTGAATTTAAACAAATCAAACTTTATTAGGAGCCTGAATAAAGTGAATGTTAATACTAGATTGTGATTTGAGATAATTAACTAATATTTGTTATCTAAGTACGATACCTGGTCTCTACCAATTATTACCATCTCATGCCAGGAATGCACAAACCAAGATTACCACAATGGTTAATTCTATAAGTTTGTTCCTTGAGACAATGACCAATAGAAATGTTGTCATGTCAATAACCTACTTAGGTATGTAACTAACCTGCTACAATCAAAATCATTTCATGAATTTTAAATAAGCATGAAATGCAATATATCATTCTATTTAAAAAAATCGACATTTTAATATACTACCAATGTCATACATAATATCATGAGCACAAATTACTCATCAAAATTACTGTCCAACTAGTTCCTAATATCCAATAACAATTTAACTCTACTGCGCCAATAAAATCCTGTCATCACAAATTATTTTATATGCTTCAAATCAAATTCAGCTCATTTTACTTTATTTTATAAATCATTTTTAATGTATCCACAGCTTATATTAAATCTAATATATGCGTTAATATTATGTATTGATGCGCATTAAACCGAATATACTCAATAATCTTTAAGATTATTGTAATAAACAAAATTTTTATAACGCGTACATGTCAAAAATATATTTTTTAAAAACATTAAATAAATATAAAAATGTTCAAAAACATGATTTAAATATTCGTTATAATATTTATAATTAATAGAATAAATTACATTGGTTATTTTTAATATTGGGATTTTTTAACGTATAAATAATGAAAATGAATTTTTAAAAATATTAAATAAATATAAAAATAACCAGAAACAAGATTAAAATGTTTATTAAAGAAATAAAATAAATCATGTTGGTTCAAGTTGGCGAAAAATTGGAAATTGATTTTGATAGTTATGGGGGGTTTATTGAACTACTTTCGGAAAAAAAAAGGGGAACTGGGCAAAATTTTCCTCTATAAACAGTAACCATAGTTACTGTTCATATGCGCATACTGTTCATCCGAGTCACTGTTCATCACCTTTTAAAACCGAAATCAGAGGATGAAAATCAGAAACGGAAATTTAAGGAAATTTTTGATTTTTGAGCTTCTGGTTTTAGGTTACTGGAGATCCGATTCTCGCCCGGAGACAGTCAAAACGATCCAGATCGAGTCTAGAGTAATCCTAAACATCTAAGGTAAGATTTTAAAGCTTTGATCTGAATTCTATGGTTTGAATTGCAAATTAAAATTTGAGGGTTTCAAATTGGGATTTTTGATGTAAATGACGATATGAAGCGCAAAGAGCTCAGATCTAGCTTGCTAACTGTAGAATAAGTGATTCTAGACTAGATTCTGTGAATTTTGACTGTTCATTTATGATTTTTGACGGATCTGGGAGTTTTAATTGAATCTGGCGAATTCGAAGGTGCAAAACCTTTGATAGGCCATAAAACTCGATCCGTTCATCCTTTGAAGTAGCAGTCAGAATTAAAAGTGTTTAATACTTAGTTTGGAACGCGTGGACTGTATTTGTGCGTGTAGTTA
>JAJIYU010004111.1:0-25327 GCA_030144865.1 Tinospora cordifolia | reverse complement strand
CATGAAGATCATGAAATTTTGGATAGCTTTTTAGCAAGTTTCCATTTTCTTAAAGTTTCTTTTTAATGTAAGGGCATGTTGCCCAATTTTGAAATAAGACTTCCACTGAAATTTGATTTTAAATTTTGAGTTTACAAATCTCTTTTGATAAATAATGTAATGGTTTATTCTTGAATTAGAAAGTTATGTACTTTCTTTTATTAATAAAGAAGTTGAATTTTTCTTTACCTTTTTAAATGCCTTGATTTTATAAATGTGAAATTGCACTATTGAATTTATTCTAAGGCATGTGGCATTGAAAAATAGAAAGTCAAGTGTGTGTCACTTGTAAAGTAACACTGGCCCGACCCGCCCATTGGTTAAGTCCACCGTAAAAAATAATGGTGGTTATGTCCAAACTCTCAAATTAAAGAACGTGAGGGTTGGGGTGTTACAACATGTATTTTGATGTATTAATTAATAAATTATAAATAAAAATACTTGATTTTACAGGTATTGTATAATTTAATATGGGTATTAAAATGAAAATGACGAATCCAATCATTTAATTCAAGTATATATATGTATCCATGTAGTTATGTATGAATATATAAATGTGCTTGGTTGGATTAATCAAAAGAAATAAAATGAATAAAATTTTTACATGTATTTATATTGAGATGTAATAACCCAAAATTTTGTCAAATAATTAAAGATAAATAAGTTTAATGAAATTAAATGAAATAAGTCAAGTGAAAATAATTTCGAATATTTTAAGGCATCTTTGGGTGCAAATTATAGGTTAGAAAATGAAAAATAATATAAAATATTTAGATGTAAAATAAATAAGCAAATAAAAACCTTAATTTGATATTTAAATGAAAATGTCAAATTAAAAGAGTTGCTTAAGAAATAAAGAATAGAAATAATATATATATATATATAGGTTAATGTGTGTATAAATAATATGTGTGTTAGCATAATGAATGTTAATACTACATATTATAGGAATATATATATATAGAAAAATTTACATAATTAAACAAAAATATAGTATGCATATATTTATTTAAAATAAATAAAACATCATATAACTATCAATTTATAATTACATAAATGATTATCTGAAAATAATATATGAAATAAATAAAAATATATGAAAATAAAAAATGTAGATTATTTAATTATTAGCATTAAAATTATTAAAGAAATAAAAATATATCTAATAAATACAATATTAAAGAAATAGAAAAGGGAAAATATTAGCAAGTCATTGAAATAGAATTGAATATGCAAAAAAGTCATATTTACATCAATTAGGAAGTGTGTAATTGACAATTTTCGAATAATAGCAACCTTAAAAATCAAATTTGGTAATTAGAAACTGCATCCAACGGTCCAAACTCGATCTGTCTGATCCAATGAATAAAATCAAAGCCCAAAACAATGCCCAAGAGCACCGGATCAGTGTAATCCAATGGCCCAAATACGATCTGCCTCATCTAACAGTTCAGATTCGATCATTTGATCACGAATGACACTGCACTCGAGGTTAATCGTGTGGCTCAGATCGGTGTTCAAGATCTGATGCTACACTCGAGGTCCATCCAACGGTGAAGATCAAAGGCATTTTTTTTAATCGCAATCCAGTGCTGCGTTCGAGGTTGATCAACGCTCCACAAGGAGTTCATTAATCTTGATCGCGATTCAATACTGCGCTTGAGATTGATCAATGGACCACGATGATTTCGTTGATCGCGAACATCCGTGCTGCAATTGAGGCCCATCTAACGGACAAGATCTAAGGTGCCTGATCTATGCTATGATCGAGGATCATCAACGTCCCGTATTTGTTCTCTAATTAAACCAAAAAAAATGAAAAACATTTTGAAAAAATTCTAAGAAAATTCGAAAATTGTGTTTCTAAAATTCTCAATGCACTTACTATTTTCCTATGCTTGGGGGCACGAAATTTTGAATAATTGGCAAGTTTTCTACAAGGAGAACACCAAAAACTTACCGTTCTACACTATTTTGAGCTCTATATATAAAGGACCTCTAATTCTCACATTGTGTTCATCCCAAATCAAGAGCATACTAATCCCTCTTGACTCTCTCTAGCCTTTTTCTTGGCAATCCCCTTAGTTCTTGAGTAATCTCAAACTATTCTTGAGTGTTCTTGAGTGTTTGGAAGCCTTGAAGTAACAGAACTCTGCCAGATTTTAGAGGTGTGCAGAAGAAACGTATTTAAGGTGGAAGTGATTCCTAACTTCTACTTCTTTATTTTAATTTGAATAAGTCTTGCGTGTGTGATGATGTTTTGAAGTTGAATGATTGAATATATGTTTTAAATATGCATGCTTTATTTATTTGATGTGCTATGAATATACATGTTATGCATGCTTAGAAATCAAGAATGATGATCATGATATACCTGAACTGTGCCATGAATAAATATTTGATTATGTACATGTTGCATCGATGGTTTAATCTGACATTGTGTGTTTTATCACTAAGGAAAGATTAAATAATGATTCAATCCACGTACCGCGTGATGATGGACTGCATAGTGTCATCGTGTGTGTTCTAACCCCGATCCGACTTGCTGGCTTACCTTTGATGATTTTGAATTAAGTTTCCAAGAGTGATCACACTTCATAGATATTGGGTTTGAGTTTCCAAGAGTAATTCTCTCTTCCAACGATGTAGAACACATAGATTAAAATCTTTCAGTCTGAATGTCAACCATAAACAAGAAATTTGTTTGGATCGCTTGATGTACAAAAGTTTTTGATATGCTTGATTTGTTTGAACTGAAATAATGATTTAAATGTTTAGAAAGATCCACTGGACTATGTGTTCACCCCTTCTATTTTTCAGGTAATTGAATTACATGAAGACCATGAATATTAATTAAGTTTTTTTATTTAAAAAAGTTTTTAAATTTCTATGTAAGGGCATGTTGTCCAAGTTTTGAATTTTCCCTGTAATAATTTTCTTTAAGTTTAAATTATGTACTCAATTTTATTTAATTAATTGAGTTTATGAATTTCAGTTATTTCTTGTATTATTGCCTTATTAAAATTTTAAATTTAAGTTATGTACTGTTAAATACAATCAAGGCATGAAATAATTCAAATAGAAGGTGATGCAAGTTGTGTACTTGTAAATGTAATACCAGCCCGACTCATCGTTTCGTTTAATCCACTGTCAAGAGAATGATGGTCATGACCAATGCTTAAAGATGCAGGGGCTGGGGTGTTACATGAGATATATAAATATGTATGATGATGATACAATGTATATATATATATATATGTATGCTTGGTTGGAAATGAAAAAAAAAGAAATAATAATAATAATAATAAGAGGATAAAGTAGATGACTCATGTTGGATAAATAAAAAAAAATTGTTACTTAATTAGACCATTATCACATGACTTGGATCAAGATAATGCAAGAAAAAAAAATATAAAATAAAAGAAGATAATCCAAATGATGTGTCAAGATGATCAAGCCACTATTGTTGACTAATTACACATTTAATGTTGTGGTAACTCACCCTAAACCAAGATTATAAATACCCATTCTCATTCTCTCATTTCTCATTTAATTTTCTCACATTCCATCCCATCTCATTTGCTCAAAATCACTCATCCGGGAATCAAGAGAGAAATCAAGAATGAAAGAAGGAGAGGAAAAAGGAGAAAAAGAAAAGAAAAAGAAAAAGAGAAAGAAAACAAAAAGAAAAGAACGAAAAAAAAGAAGTCGTGCACATTGAAAATCTGACATTTTAGGTAAATAAAATCTTTACCTCCTTTTTAATTCTGAATTATTATAGAAATTGTAAATTTTCAATTTTATAGTATAGTTTCAATAAATGCATTAATTTATTGTGTGACCAAAAATTAGGGCATATTTTTCCTAGAAATGAAACTATACAATATATATATATATATATATATATATATATGTCAGTATGTTCAGATTTACAAGTAAAATACAAATATATATATTATTTGTACTCTCGTAGACCCTAAGAAATTATATGGTAGTTGAAAGTCGACACATGGGGTATACCTATTAATATTAAAATTTTAGTCGATGGGTATTGAAATGTCCAAAATAAAACTTTGAACTAAATAACACTGAAATTATGAATTTTAGAGGTCAATTGATATATTAAATTTGCATTTAAGCGATTTAAGGATTAATTCATAAATATAGAAAAAAATGTATATAAGGTAAAAATAATGATAATAATATAAAATAATGCTATATAATATTGTATAACATTATGAAATACTTATTAGGAAAATATATAACATAGGAAATAATATTTATGTATTGAACCACCAAATTTATAAAAGTGACTGGTTATTGTGTACCAAAGGTGGGATACATGTCAACAATACATATTTGTAGTATTTTGAGTCAATATTAAAGACTTAATTTATCTTGTTAATCACGTTAACCTTGTCAATTTGACAGGTCGGTGATGGTTAGGTTTAGGTAGAGTTGAGTACAATTGACCAAGTCAATCCTTTGATTGACCAAAAATCATAAAGTTAGATTTGAACCAAGCTTTATGTAGATATTAAGAAACTAAGTTAATCACGCAGGATCAAACATCAATGGGACGCGACAAGTCACTAGAAGAGCACTGGGAGCTGAGCATCCTTGTGAGTAGTGTTTTCTAATTTATCACTTAACTTGTTATTCTATCATAAATGAAATGTTCTTACATATTCAAATGCATTTGCAATCTTTAAATATGATTTAAATGAAAATGTGCACCAAATATTGAGGTCCGAGTGCAGGTTAGGGTATTAAATGTGGTAGAGCATTGAGAATAAGTGGCTGCCACACCCAGGGGTGCAGTCGGGCCAGGTCTATCAATTGGGCTCCCCTAGAGTATTTAGTGACCACCTAGCATAGAGTGTCCTAGGGGGGGAAGGGGGGGTTCTGTGGGCCCAGATTGGGGTCGTCAACTATACACCTAACCATCGGGTTTCTCCTGTTCGAGTGGATTTATGTGTTTTTAGCATTAAAACTATTTTCAAAATTGAAAGTGCACAATTGCATTGTGGATTTAGCATTCATTAAATATTGCATTCATTCGCATTATTATTATTGTGCATTCGTACATGACATTGTTTTTTTATAAATCTTATTCAAAGTTATAGATTAGGTTACATTACTTATTGAGCTGCTGTGGACAAAATTGACTCATTACTCTAACATTTCAGGTTCTTCTTCTGTGGATAAGGGAAAGAAGGTAGTCATCACACAGAGTGCACCACCTTTACTTTGGTCGGTTTCCTCATGTGGTTTACTATTCTGAGAGTTAGTATAAATGTATAGGAAGTGAGGAAAATATTGTAGATATTTTAACTTAGGCATTTCGCTACTACTACATTTAGGACACTTTATATATAATTAACTTTTGTATAAAAAATTTCTATTGTAATTTTTTGTTCTAGTTGCTTTCGTGTTTATTATGATTACTCTAATAATGTTATATATGGTGTTGTGAAGAGGCTTAACAGTGTTTTGGGCAAGCTCAATTTGGGAATGGATTTGTTAGAACATTGTGCCGATCGATTCGTCCTTCTCCCTAGGGAAGGGGTCCCGACAATGTTAGTATCAGAGCCCAAAGTTTTCAATTAAAGAATAACAATTGGTATTAACCTAGGGAACGTCAGAGTAATCATGGAAGTTAGAAAAACCCTATGAATGACTTAGAGTAGCACAACAGAATTATGGACGAAAATTTTCTAGCTTTTGATTGGCAGGAAGAGGAACCGAGTGAGAGTGCCCATACCATGAGGAAAATTTGACTGTCATTGGGAGTTAGTGAGTTTTAAGATTTAGAACTTGAACTTAGGTGATTAGAGTACTACTAGGAGATAGCTACCTTAACATGTAGTTATCTTTAACCATTTAAAGTTGTAGTCTGCTTAATTTGGAAAAATGATGGAAGTTTAATGTTTTATGAAGACTACAATGTCTCAACATGGGAAACCACGTAGGATACCGGAGCCGGTACCACCATCATCACCTCTGATGCAGCCTGAGCAGGATCCCATCTAGAGGCTCAAGCTATGATCAGGGCGTTTACTGAGGCTACTCAGGCCTAGATAGCCTTATTGAGAGAGAGACTAGATAGGATTGAGGCTGAGAGACAGAAGGCTGAGATAGTAGCACCTCCTTTACCAGTTGTACTCGAGAAAGTTGTAGACCGCGCCGAAGTAGCCCTAGTGAAACAGGGAGATGAGGCTACTCATGATCGCCTTTTGAAGAGGTTTTTAGATTTGAGAACCAAGGAGTTTCACGGGGGTCTGAATTTAGATGTAGCAGAGACTAGCTTCGCAACATTGAGAAAAATGCTGAAATGTTGAAGTTGTTGGAGGAGAATCAGGTACTCTTGCTACACATATGCTTGAGGATGAGGCCGCCATTTGATGGAAGGCTACCCAGACTATAGAGGGTTAAATTACTGCATGGGCCCATTTTGGCGAATTATTCTTGAGCGCTTATGTTCCTGAGACAGTGAGGGAGCATAAGAAGGTGGAGTTTTTGACCCTACGATAAGATGATATGTCAGTGAGGTAGTATACCCACAGATTTCTTTGATTGGAGGCGTATGCACTTGAGTTAGTTGGTAACCCGAGGGAGAGAGTAGGATTCTTCAATCGAGGGCTGAGGGTCAATATTAGGCAGGTGTCATCGATAGCTACTGAGGCTACTCTTAAGAGCATTCAAAGGCAGGGGCTATAGTTTAAGACTTATGGGAGAGATGAGCGCCCGATGGTCCAGATAATACAAGGTGCCACAGTACAACCACAGTAGCAATTAGATACCCGAAGAAGAGGAAGTACTTGGGAGGGCAGTCTAGAGGGGAGTAGATTCAACCATCTTCCTTAGTCCCGATTACTGCCACCCCAGTTCAAACATATCAGCCGGTGGGACAACCCCTAACTCAGTATGGGGCCCGAGGTGGAGGTCGAGGAAGGGGCCGAGATTCAGGACATAGAGGTTATAGGTTGACCTAGACATATCAGGCCATACAGGGACGTCGAATTATATGTTCTTAGTGTGGTTAACCAGGCCATAGACGATATGAGTGCCCTACGCTTGTTCTATCTTCTAGTGTACCCACCACTACTGTTACTCGAGGGAGAGCATAGGCCAGCACAAAGCCTGATCCAAAAGCTACCACGACTCTAGTAGAAGGTACCGTTTCTATTTTAGATTCTACCTTATATGTGTTGATTGATGTTGGGTCTACCTTATCATTCATCTCTGGACACACCGTAGACAGATTGGAATTTAAACCCCTTAGGACACCCACCTAGCTCATGTTGAGTACTGTAGCTGGGGAACACATTTACCCTAACCTGATTTGTGAGGGTTGCGTGTTGAGGTTGGGTGACTTGGAGACCATTGTTGACCTTCAGGTGTTAGAGTTCCTAGAGTTTGATGATACACTAGGAATGGACTAGCTGGCTGTGTACCATGCACACAACAACTGTTTTGCCAAGAGGGTCGTATTTCAGATACCAGGGCAACTTATTATTATTTTTCAGTGTAGTGCCTTTAATAGATGAAGAACCTGAGGTAGAATGGCGACTCAATATGTGATTGATACTCTTGCCGGTCTAACCTCCATAGATGAGGGACCTTCACGCGCGAGTATTGATGAGATTCCTATTATTAGAGATTTTCCTAATGTATTTCCTAAGGATTTACCCAGCTTGCCTCCTAAGTGGGAAATCGATTTCATTATTGAGGTTATTCTAGGGACACAACCCATTTCGATCCCTCCTTATCGAAAGGCACCAAAGGAATTACAAGAATTGATAGTCCAGCTAGAGGAATTGATGAGTAAGGGTTTTATTACCCCTAGTGGTCACCTTGGGGTGCTCTAGTGCTGTTTGTGAAAAAGAAAGATAGGAACCTCCGTTTGTGTATCGACTATTGGCAGTTGAAAAGGTGACTGTGAAGAATAAATACCCTCTTCCTCGCATTGATGATTTGTTTGACCAGCTCAGAGGTACCATTGTATTTTCAAAGATAGATCTAAAATCTAGGTACCGTCAGCTGAGGGTCAAGGAGGAGGATGTACCAAGACGACCTTTCAGATTCATTATGGGCACTATGAGTTCCTAGTCATGCCATTTGGCATGACAAATGCCCCTGTGATGTCCATAGAACCTGATGCAGAGAGTGTTTCATCCCTATCTTGACTTATTTGTCATTATCTTTATTGATGACATTCTCATTTACTCGAAGACAAGGGAGGAACGCGCCGAGCATTTGAGGATCGCACTGCAGACTATTCAAGATCACCTCTATATGCTAAGTATAGCAAGTGCGAGTTCTGGTTGATAGAGGTCCGATTTTTAGGCCATGTGGTAGGAGCCGATGGTATTTTTGTAGATCCGATGAAGGTCGAGACTATTATTAATTGGCTGAGACCTACCATAGTGATGGAGATGCATAGCTTTCTGGGTTTGGCAGGTTATTATTGCAGATTTGTGCAGAATTTCTTAAGGATTGTTGTACCTGTGATGAAACTTACCTAGATGGGCGTGCCATTCGTGTGGACAGATAAATGTGAGGAGGCCTTTCTTGAGTTGAAGCGTCATTTGACATCTGCACCAGTACTTGTGTTACTTGAACCCAGCCGTGAATTGGTAATCTATACAGATGCATGTGGGACAGGCCTTGGGTGTGTGTTGATGCAGGGAGACTGGTTGATTTTTTATGCTTCACGATAGTTGAAGGTACATGAGAGAAATTACCTTGTCCATGATTTAGAGCTGGTAGCAGTGGTGTTTGCACTCAAGATTTGGTAACACTATTTGTATGGTGAGCATTTTACGCTTTATTCTAATCATAAGAGCCTCAAACACTTGTTTTCTCAGCGAGATTTGAATATGATGCAATGGAGATGGATGGAGCTTCTTAAGGATTACGATTTTATCATTCAGTACCATCCTGAGAAAGCTAATGTAGTGGCTAACGCGTTGAGTAGAGTATGAGTCGAGATAGCTTGTGTGGCTAGACATATGTTTCAGGAGTGGAGGATGACTGATTATGTGACAGTGATGAGTATCCATAAGACTTCGACCGAGACTCGAGTCAATGCACAGATGAGAGCCCAATCGGTGCTGCTTACTGAGGTCATGGAGGTACAACCTCATGATGTTGATTATGTGATATGCCGGGAGTGGGCAGACAACACTTCTTGTGTGGAGTGGTCGATTGACAATGATGGTGAACTGAGGTTTAGGGGACAATTGTGGGTACCGAATGACCCTCACTTAAGACAGGGACTATTAGCAAAGCTGCACCGCTCAAGGTATACCGTTCATTCAGGCACCAATAAGATGTATCATGATGCTCGATGTACTTATTGGTGGTTGGGAATGAAGCAAGATATTGCAGCCTTTGTGCATAGATGTGACACATGCCATCAGATTAAGGCTGAGCACCAGAGACCCAATGGTTTACTACATCCCTTGGCTATTCCTAAGTGAAAATAGGAGCACATTACCATGGATTTTGTAATGGGATTACCCCCGGACTCAACAGAGACACGATACTATTTGGGTTATTGTTGACAGACTGACTAAGTCTGCTCATTTCCTCCCGATTCATACCAGAGATTCGGTTGAGAGGCTGAGTTGATTATATATCCAAGAGATTGTGCAATTACATTGGGTCCCAGTGTCCATTGTGTCTGATAGAGATGCTCAGTTTACAACCCATTTTTGGCAGAGCTTGCAGAGACAGTTAGGGACTAGAGTAAACTTGAACACAACCTTCCATCCACAGACTGATGGTCAGTCAGAGAGAGTGATTTAGATTCTAGAGGATATGCTCAATGCATGCATTCTTGATTTTGGTGGTAGTTGGGAAGATCATTTAGTATTATGTTAGTTTGCTTACAATAACAACTACTAGGCGAGTATCGACATGGCACCATTCGAGGCAATATATGGTTGACCTTACCGATCGACGGCTTGTTGGGCCGAGGTTGGTGACATAGTAGTTTTGGGCCCTACTATTGTACATGAGCAGACTAAGAAAATCTAACAAATTCGTTAGAACATGAAGGCAGCTCAGAATCGATAAAAGAGTTATCCAGATAACCGTAGAAAGATCCTTGAGTTTGATGTTGGTGATCATGTACTACTTCGGATTTCTCCTTGAAAGGGGCAAACTCGTTTTTGTGTTTTAGGGAAACTCGCTCCGATATACATTAGACCTTTTGAGATCCTCGAGAGGGTATGTCCTGTGGCTTACAAGTTAGCATGGCCGCTTCAACTAGCAGGAGAACATAATGTATTTCATGTGTCGATGTTGAGAAAGTACTATCCCGATCTCTCGCACGTGATTGATTAGAAACATGTTGAGTTGCGAAAGGATTGTTCATATAATGAGGCTTTGGTAGCTATCATTGTTTGGGCCATGAAGAAACTATGCAACAAGGAGATACCAATGGTACGTGTAAATTGGCAGTTCCATGGTACCAAGCAGGACACCTGGGAGCCAGAAGACTACATGGCGAGTCATTTTCCTGAGATTATGAGAGTCGCTTCTTGATCTTTTATTATTGTAGTAAATTTCGAGGACGAAATTTGTTTTAAGGAGAGGAGACTATAACGACATGTATTTATAAGAAATTGAGTCAATGGGCTCAACATATATTTTGATGTATTAATTAATGAATTATAAATAAATGTACATGATTTTACAAGTATTGTATAATTTAATGTGGGTATTAAAATGAAAATGATGAATCCAATCATTTAATTCAAGTAAATATATATATATATATATATATATATGTATATATATATGTATATATATATATGTATATATATATGTATATATATATATGTATATATATATGTATATATATATATATATATATACATATATATATATATATATATATATGTATATATATATACATATACAAGGCTATTGTAGTGTTCCAACTTCCAATTTTCTGGTTCTTAATCACAGTATCGCGATATTGCATCCCAATACTACGGTATTAGGACTGTTTCTAATCACGTACCGCATTTCAGGACCGCGATATCATGTCTATGCCCAAAATTTTTATTTTTCTAATCGTAGTACCATGGTGTCGCGTCGTGATACCGCGGTAGCACATCGCATCCCAATATTTGAAAATCCAATTGCAGCACTGTGGTATCCTAAACTAGTATCACGTTTCCCACACAAGACCCATTTTCACAATTCACCATGCACTACCATGGTACCAATTTAGTATCACGATTTTTTTAAGGGTGTTTTCTAAACTATAACATGTAGTAGTGAATATCATTACCGCACTAACTAGAACGTTGCCTATGTGCAATTTTATGTGTTTTGTTCGAATTTACCTACCCCTTCGTACAATTGATTGTATATGTTTTACATCATTAATTCCATAGTTTTCTCAAGGTTTATTTTATTTAAATTTATTTAATTATCCCACAAAATTTCAAGTGCACACAATCAAATACTTGTCTGCATAACCCAATTAAGTGTTTGCAAACCACAAGTAATTGTTTGTACGTCTAGCTAATTGTTTGCACACTCAATTAACTGTCTACATGCCAAGGTAACTATTTGCCTATCTAAGTAACTACACAGGCAATTACCCACATCCAAGCAATTACATAAGTAACTACCAATATCTTGTCATTCTCCTCTTTTAGTTATCTACGACCTAGTCATCACCATCTTGTGATTCTAAGTAACTACAAATAACCATCGTGCTTGGACCATGCTCCAAGCATATATGTATAACCTAGTCCATTTAAGTTTGCATTTCTTAATTTGTTAAGGCAACATGTATTCATAGTTTGCCTACTTGTCAACAAATGCCTGGACACGCCTTAGTGAAGTTTAATACTTGGCATAGTTAACCGGCACCCTATCCCATGGTATGGTCCTATATGGAGCTATACACCATGACTCAAGTCCATCAAAACACAGTCATTTTCTAGGAGTCAAGCTTGGCAAGCCCAGCTTATCTAATATTCGACTTTTGAAGGGGTAAGAGTTGGTTGTTTTATGTGCAACGACAAACGAAAGTATTGTCTTTGATTAGCTTATTTGCATACCCAAAATCTATCTTAATATATTATGTGGGTTCCAACTTTCAACCATTTAATTATCTTGTTAGGTGCTCCTTTTTTTATTAATTATTGACTATCTCTTAAATAAAATTCATCTTGGTTCACAAGAAACAAAGTAGTAACAAATTGATGAATAATTTTTAAACCAACAATGAATAATTTATTATGTGACGTCACGACCAGCATAGAATTCTCAAATATGTCAAAAGACTAACATCTCTGAAACCCTGTAAGCCTTCCTAACCAAATTATCAATTTCTTTTAAAAAATTTTGACAAAGTCTCCTTTAAAAATGTAACATGTCAAAAACTCAAAGCTACCTAATCAACCACAATCAATATAAAATAACAAATATTTTTCCTCAAATTAAGCAATTATTCACAGAGCATCCATAATATGCTCTGAAAATACTTACAAACGATAACAAGCATATATATATATATATATATATATATATATATATATATATATATATATATATATATATATAAATACAATTGTTTACATATTTTCTCTCTTATATATATAAGAGAATATATATATATATATATATATATATATATATATATATATATATATATATATATCCAAATACAATAGTTTACCTAATTGTTACAATTAATGACACATTATTAGCTCCAAAAAAACTAGTAACAACTATTACAACATCTTTTTTTTCCCTTTCTTGTCAAAACTTGGAGAAAATAATGGAGAATGGGTGTGCAAACAACAAGCTCAATGAATAATCTAACTTATGATATTACATAGCCATTATAGGTATGAAAACATAAAAGGCAAAACAAATTTCGAAATTACGAGCAAATGAAATAAAAATAACATGCATTCATCATCTATGCGAACATGCATTTTGTTTCGATATCATGCAATTTTTTTAAAAAACATGAATCATCTCTCTTTTTTCAGATAATAGAGCGAGTCTGCTACTTTTGTGCACTAATGAGGAGTGCATTGGCCTCTAATTATCCATTTGATACTCTATTTATTTCTATATCATTCATCTCATGCTGGGAATGCACCAACTAAGATTATCACAACGATTAATCCTTTGAGTCTTTCCCTGAGACTATGAGCTATAAAAATGTTGTTATATCAATAACCTACTTAGGTATGTCAATTTACATGCTTCAATGCATCAAAATCATTTAATAAAATTCAAATAGGCATGCAATGCAATATACCATTTTATTTAATAAATATTAGAAGTTTTGATATAATATTGATGTCAGATATAATGCCAAAATTAAATATTATTCACCAAAACTACCATCCAACTAGTTTATAATACCCACTTCAAATCTTAGTATTCAATCCACCAAAATTTTTCTATCACAAAACCATTTCATATGTACCAAATAAAATTCAACTCATTTATGATCATTTTATAAATCATTGATAACGTATTTACTTTTCATATTTAGTCTTATACATGCATTTGACACGACATATTGGTGCATATTAACCTGAATATTCTCAATAATCTTTAAGATCATTTTTCTACTCATAAAAAATATTTTATAGCAGAAAATATAAGAAATAGGCTTCCAATTATATTTTTACTATTTTTTTTCTAACTTTCTATAAATAACCCATTTAGTCAATCACTCGGAAAATTTTAATTGTTATCCAAAATTCATGAATTTGATTTCAATTAATATAGATATTTGTTCTTTATATTTCTTTGTAATTCAATTAAAATTGTATTAAGGTTTGACATATTGTCGGGGCCCCTTCCCTAGGTCGAATAGCCGCTCGACCACCACAGTAACCCAACAAACCCACTCAGTGAGTTAAATTTACCTAATCACTATTACATCTTTTCAATTGCAACAACAAGTGATATCAAAATAATTTAAGTATTCATTTCATGGAGTACAAAAGTAGGCAACATTACACGAAGCTGTTGTTTATACATTACATATTGTCTTGTTTCAAAAATACACAGTCGACCATTATTTACATATATAGAAAGGACCAACCTCAAACAAAAACCAAGAAAAAAGAAATGAACCACCAAAGAATAGGCTATCATCGTGTTTTTCCCTGTGCCGGCCACCATAAACCTGAAATGTTAGTAGAGTAGTGAGCTTAAATTTCAATACGGCTCGGTGAGTAGTAAAACCAGCATGTTACATAAAACCAGCATTCCAAAAAAATAGTGCATATATGCATGAATAATAGTGATGAAACATTGCTTGAAAACATGGTATATAGTAAAAATAATTATAAACAATGCAGTAGTTAAAGAAAAACATAGTTTGAATTCATGCTAGTTGAAAATTATATCTGGACTAGGGTTTCAAATCATCAAATCTAACGCTATGGTCATTGCTCGAGTGGGTCATGAGTCAAGCGTATCGACCACTCAAGCGGGTCATGTGCGAGGCATATTCTTCGAATGCCATAACCCCATGCTCGATCCTCAAGTGTCATCACTCGAGCGATTATGAAGCTAGGCATTTTGATCATATGTCCTAACTTTGCGCTCAAACCTCAAGTTTAATCTCAATAATGTCATGTACCCTAACCCTATATTCGAATCTCGAGCCTATGGTCTCATTACTAGTGTACATCTATATGTATTTCAAACCAATTGATGTAACTCAAATCACATGAAACCATACAAACCATGTCATTTATTGATATTTTATGCAAGAAATATAAGTTAAAGTAAACACCTGAATCTAACTACTCACCTCAAGTCCTGCGTACTGATGTCTCGTCAACACTCAACCTAGTCCCACAGTATATGCTCGGATATGCATTATTTAAACCCAATTTAGTTTCTTTGAAAAATGTAGCTCAACTCTAGTTCCACCATCCCTAACCGATCTCGGTCAACCCAAATTTGACTCAGTCAAACTCGGTCAACGAGTCAAACTCGGTCAATTAGTCAAACTTAGTCAAAATTGGTCAACAGGATCAATTTTGGCCAAATGCAGTCAACATGGGTCAATTTGGGTCAAATTAGGTCAAAATTGGGTCAATTTGATCAAAATTCTCAATTTTTCACACTTAGTCAAATTTCTAACTTTATGTTCCATCTACGTAGAAACATTTTCAATTTTTTTGCAACCAAACTATGAGTCAGATTTGTGCAAAATTTTTCAAATTTGGTTCAAACCTTCTAAATATTCACCAAAATTTACGATTGGAATTTTTGGCTTCATTTCATAGGGTTTTTAAAAGGAGACATCAATTACTTTGAATTCCCAGTTTTCACATGATAAACAATCACTGCTCATGTAATTTGACCCACTTACCCCACTCAAATTTGGATGAAATTTGATAAACTTATTTTTGAGATACCTAATAAGGTCTCCACCAAATTTCAGCTCAAAATACTAAGACTGGGTCAGTCCATTGATCCCCCAAAATTTTAGTTGTCTCACAGATTTTTCCTATGTTTATGCTTTCTATGATTTTCAAGTGTTTATTTCTCCCATTAAGCCTCTAATCTAAAGGTCATTTCTTACACCTATTATGTGTATTTAGATCACAAAATATCCCTTAGCAAGACTCATTCAAATCAGTAAGCTTAGGTGGCCAAAACCCAACTCAAACATAGCATCAAACACACAGCATGCCTCAAATACAATATGAAAATTGAAGTACTAAAACCTATGTATTGAGGTAACTTAGCATACTTGAAAAATCATGAATGCATAAGCTTATGATAAAGGAGTTATACCTTCTTGTAGGCTCAAGTATGAGGATTAAGCACCGCAAGTTTCAGCCCAATTGGACATCTCTAGCTACCTCAAATGTTAATCTAAAGTTGGCTTCAAAAACACTTTCTACTGTAACGATTGGGAACCGGTCAACTTTAGCACCATGTAACTTACATTTAAGAGCCTAGTTTTTGTTTTCCAATGATTGTAACTTGAAGTATATATGACAAAGATGAGAAAAGGTGTTTTTACCTCATAAAATGATCTTAGATTGGCTAGGAACCACTCTTCCAAAGTTTGAATCAACATTGTCCCATGTTCTAGCTTTTCAACTATGTTAAATGCCTCATTTTGGTGACTATTTTTATCTCTGACGGCTATGGATTTGACCAAAGGATTCCACGATCTTAGAGAGGGAAATGAACCTTTTCTGATGGTTGTAATAGTAGTCATTTTGGGTTTGGGACAAAAATGATATAGGGGGATGAAGATAACCGCTGGAACTACAAAACATTTTTGTTGTATGCTTGGAGGCCCCTTGCATGGCTAAATAGCTTGCCATGTGGCTCCTGGGTGGCATGCAAGGTGCCCTACTAGACAAGGTCAAAAGTCTGGCCCTGCAGGGTGGTTTTCGCAATTGTTTCTACTGGAAAAATGGGAGAGAAAGAGACAAGAAGAAGAGAGGGGAACAGTGGGTTGGCGCATGGGTCGGCCCATGCGCCACAGGTTGTCCAACCCATGCGTGAATTCTAGCCCAGGCCTGAAGGTCTGGGTTGTTGTTTTCCTTTTTTTTCTTGTTTTTCCTTTTCCTTTTCTTTTCTTTCCTTTTTCCCTTTTCTTATTATTTTTTCTTTTTTTTCTTTTTCTTATTATTATTTATTCATTTGCTCTTCATTTTCTTTAAAATTTTTAAATATACCTCAACTTTCAATATGTTACATTTTTTCCTAAAAATCACATATTATACCCAAAAATCAATATTTTTCTCAAAAATCAAATAATTATCCAAAAAATTCATTATTTCTTTTCAAGAATTAAATAATTACTCTATAAATCATATTTTCTCCCTAAAAGTTATATTACTCTAAAAATCACATATTATTTCTTTTTCTTGTTACACAACTTCCTCATAGCTTGTTCGATGATGGCCATAGCCATCTCATCCTATGTATAATCCTCTTGCAACTCAATGTACCTCCAATCGATTATACGTGAGGGACTGGGGTGACATTTCCTCAACATAGAAAAATGGAACATGCTATGCACACTTAATAGTTATGGCAGCAATGCTAGCTGACAAGCAACAGGGCTAATCCTCTCAAGAATTTCAAAAGGCTCAATATATCTCGGTGCTAGCTTCCTTGAAATCTTGAAGTGTGTTTGCCCCTTTCGAGGCGAAATTCAAAAGAGGAGATGGTCACCAACTTCAAACTCAAGGACCCTTCCTCAGTTTGTAGCATAACTTTTAAGTCGGTCCTAAGCAACCTTCATATTCTATCGAATCCTTTGTATTTTCTCATTCTACTCCTATATGAAGGTGGGGCCCAGACTGCTCTGTCACCAGTCTCGGCCCAGCAAGTAGGGGATCTACATGGTTGACCATGCATCACCTCAAATGGTGCCATCCCGATGTTTGACTGGCAGTTGTTATTATAAGCAAACTCACACAAGGCCAAATGATCTTCCTAGCTACCACTGAAGTCTAAAATGCAAGATTGCAACATATCTTCCAAAATCTAGATCACTCGTTAGAACTAACTATCAGTCTATAGATGGAATGTTGTACTAAGGTCCACCTTCATCCCTAATTAAGCCTACAATGCCTGCCATAATCAGGATGTGAACCTAGCATCTCTGTTTGACACTAAGGATAAGGGAATTCCATTGAGCCTCATAATCTTCCTAATATAAAGTCGGTTCAATCGCTCCACTAAATCCTTGTTATACATAGGAAGAAAGTGGTCAGACTTCGTCAAATGATCCACAAATATCCAAATAGCATCATGCTTCCGCTGTGCATAGGGTAGTCACGGGGTAGTCCTGTAACAAAATCCATGGTGATGTGTTCCCACTTCTATTCTAGTGTAGATAAGGGCTATAAAGATTCAATGGGTCTCTAGTGCTCAACCTTAACCTGCTAGCACGTATCACATCTCTGAATGAAGACTACTATGTCTTGTCTCATCCCAGGCCACCAATATGTATGTTTGACATCTTGGTACATCTTATTCGCACCCGAATGAACAACGTATCTCGATCGTTGTAGTTCCTCGAGCACACTACATCTCAGGCTAGCATCATTTGGTACCCATAGCCATCCCCTAAACCTCAATACACCTTGTGAATCAAATGACTACTCTTCACGAGAAGTGTCCTCTTCCCATACCCTAAACATATCAGAGTCCACATCATGAGGTTGTCCCTCTGTGATCTCCCAAACCTGAACTGGTTGGGTTGTAATCTGTGTACTAACTCAGGCCTCTGAAGATGACTATGGATACTCAAAATCATGGCAAAGTCAATCATCATCCACTCATGAGACATGTGTCTAGCCATGCATGCAGTCTCGACACATATCCAATTAAAGCATCAACCACCTCATTAGCCTCTCTTAGGTGGTACTCGATAGTGAAGTCATAATCCTATAATAGCTCTATCCATCACTTCTATCTCATGTTCAAATCCTTCTGTAATAACAAATATCTAAGGCTCTTGTGATCTAAATAGAGCGTGAAACGCTCGCCATAAAGATTATGTTGCCATATCTTGCATGCAAATACTACTGCCGCCAGTTCCAAGTTGTGTTAGGGTAGTTCCTCTCATAAACCTTCAACTGTCGTGAAGCAAAAACAATAACCCTATCATCTTGTATCAACACATAGCTGAGGCTTGTCCATGATGCATCTGTGTAAATAATCCTCTCTCGATTGGGTTCTGGTAACACTAGCACTGGAGTCGATGTCAATCTCTACTTGAGCTCAAGAAAGGCATTCTCGCACTCATTAGTCCACACAAATGGTTTATCCTTCTTGGTTAGCTTCGTCATTGGAGCTGCAATCGTTGAGAAGTTTTGGATGAAATGGTTGTAATAGCTTGTTAAACCCAAGAAGCTACGGATCTAAGTCACTGTGGTAGGTCTCAGCCAGCTAATAATCTCCTCGAGCTTAGTGAGGTCAACAAAATTACCTTCATCTCTAAACACATGACCTAAAAATCGGACTTCTGATAACCAAAACTTGCACTTGTTGAACTTAACATACAACCTATGCTTCCTCAAGGTCTATAGTGTGATTCTCAAGTGTTAGGCATGCTCTTCATGAGACCTCGAAAAAATCAAGATATCATCGACTTATTTCATCAGCTTAGCATACAACCTAAGCTGATCAAATAAGTCATCAATACGTAGAAGAGGGTACTTATTCTTTATCGTCACCTTGTTCAACTGTCGCTAGTCAATGCATAAACAAAGACTTCCATCCTTCTTCTTCACAAACAATACTAGAGCACTCCAAGTTGACACACTAGGAGAAATGAAACCCCTACTTAACAATTCTTTTAGTTGGACCTTCAACTCCTTGAATTCCTTAGGCACCATGCAATAAGGAAAAATTGATGTAGGTTGTGTCCTTAGAATAACCTCAATAATGAAGTCGATCTACCACTTAAGGGGCAAGTCAGGTAGATCCTCAAGGAACACATTAGAGAAATCTCTGATGACAGGGATCTCATCAATACTTGACCGTGAAGGTGCCTCATTTATGGTGGTCAAACCAGCTAAGATATCAATCTCATGCTATGTTACCAATCTGATATGAGTACTCTACTTATTAGAAGCTCTACCCTAAAAGAAAATAGTGGCTTGTCATGGAATCTGAAACACAACCCTCTTCGCAAAGCAATCAGCATGTGCGTGGTATGCAGCTATCCAATCCATTCCAAGTATGGCATCAAACTGGAGAAACTCCAACATTAGGAGATCTATGATAGTCTCAAGGTCCCCCAATCTAAGCACACACAGCTCACATATTATGTTGGGGTAGATACGTTCCTCAACGACAGTACATAACATCAGCCAAGTAGGAGCCCTAACTGGTCTAAGTCCCAATCGATTGAAAGCACATCCATAAATAAAAGACAAGGTAGAACCAGCATCAATTAGGACGTAGATAGATGAATCATAGAGTAAAATAGTACCTTCCACCAAAGTCCTCGTCGAATCAGCGTTAGGCTGGGTGATGCCTATGTTCTATCTCTGATGGCTATGGCAGAAGAACTAGGACCTACTGCAAGAGTCGGACACTCAACCCTCTTGTGTCCAACCTGTCCACACTAAAAGCATGTAAGGGGCTGCCTCTATCCTCCCTAATAGCCTTAGCTCTATCCATGACCTCTGCCTTGGCCCCCAAAAAATATACTCTACTACTTTATGGGTGGCTATGACTAAACAGGAGTAGCTGCAAGTTAACAACCCTCGTAAAGACCTGACTAGGAGTGACGCTTGACTGTCCCTTAGAGAACTTCCTCTTCCTCTGCCTCTGTTAATGACCATGACCCTGATAACCTTTAGGCCCACCTTTGTATGATGGGTGAGTCTGCGATAGTGTCTACTGTTGTGGTTGTGGCTAAGGGGTACCACCTGGTACTAGAGAAATCTCAAGATGTTCATCAATCCATCAATCTCATGTTGTAGGGCCTCCCTCTAGATCTCTTCTAAGTTCTAGGCCGTGGATGAAGAAGTCACCTACCTAATAGGGACCCTTAACCCTCATCGATAAAATCCAACATGTTTTCTCTGCTCTGCCCCTAACTGTAGGAATCAATGTGTATACTCTCTCACTGTCATGGTCCCTTGGTGCAAGCTTAGAAACTCAATCTTCTTACATTCTTGCTCAACCTCCGAAATGTAAGCCTCAAGAAAAAGCTCTCTAAACCTAGCCCAAGAGGTGATTGGACCCTCTACACTCCTCGTAGATTGTTGGGATCACTACAAGTGTACCGTATCGCAATAGTATTACATGGTGAAATAACAGATATCGTCCTCTGGGAACGGTTTGTTGTTAAAATCTTAAATCCCAATTTAATTTTAGTATAATCTTTATTAAGGCTTTAAAACAAGAATTCAATACTTTAACTTAAAATTAAACGAAAAGTAAACAATTATTGATTTGAAAACTATATTAATTAGGATTCTAGGATAGTAAAATATCATGTATTCACCTTTAATCTTTATTTCAATTAATCTAAATTATGTTCTTCTAGGTTATAGCACTAATAATCCAAAACCTCTTCTGAGGTGCCTTAATATCTATTAATCAAATTGCCTAATACCGCATCCTGAGGCGTGCAATCAATACACTAATGCATTAAATATAATAATCACGTGCAACCTCTTATAGAATCAACAACCTCTCGGTCAATTGATTCATATAGGTTTATACTCTAATTTTTCAATTGTTAAAATTTTCTCTTGAGTTAGTTCAACAATCCAAAATTAGTTTATTGGTGGCCAATCAATTAGAATCATTTAGAACACAGAATATAAAACAATACCTCAAAAATAGATTAATGAAAACAAAAATCAAAGGTTCCTACAATCTAAATTACATCCTATAAATTAAAAGATTTAGCCAAACATCATTGAGAAAGTATTGAATAAAGAATTAAATAAAATAAAGATCATACTAGACTAGACTTTGATTTTGTTCTTCACGTTCTTTTTTGTCTTTGTTCAAGCTTTCCTCTTCTAGCCGTCAAAGTAATAATTGAATTATATTTTGAATAATGAATATTGAATATCAAAACCCTAACTAAAGATGTTTATTTATAATGTTTCTAACCAATAGAAAACCCTAAATTAACACCATAATCACAAAACTACGATCTCGGACCGCAGTCACATGGTGCTTATAAACCCAAATTTCGTATATGCACTATAGCCCCTTTCGCGCAGCAAGACTACAATTCTCCTCTTGGTGCAATCACAAGACCGCAATTCTCTTCTTGGTGCAATCGTAGGATTACGGTCCTAACTCTCGTGCAATCGCAGGACCACGGTCCGCACGATCAAGACCATAGTCCTGACATTGTGTGCTACCAAACCGATTCAATTTTGTTTTTGTGCTGCCTTTTTTTGCTTCATGTTTTCACTTTTGCCCATTGCTTTGTCACTTATTTACCAACTTGTCATGTTCCAAATTTTATTCTAATTGTGCCACAATTAATGCACTCAATTTACCTATTTTGGCATTGCCTTGTTCCAGTCTTGCCATGCCCATATTTGTGGTATTACCATTCTTGCCATTATCTATTGCGCCACATATTCATTCTCCAAATTATGTTCCAGTCGTGCCATACTTTTTGGTTCATATTTACAATTCTACCACTCCAACATCTTCATGCGCATGGTCTGTTTTGGTTTTAGGCTTGGCCGAGATGGGCTTTATGCTTTGACCGTGGGCTTTGTTTTATATTGGGCCAAACATCATTTTGGGCTTTGCTGATTGCGCCTCCGCTTTGTCTTGAATGGTTTTTGTACAGTACGCCATGTTTCATGTTTTCAATTATTCTAAACTTGTACAAACAATTGGTAATCCTTTTTGGGACATTAAATCACAATTATAAATGATAAAAACTATATTAAAATTCTCAAAATGCATAAATACATGCAATGCTCTTAGAAATACTTATGTACCTAACTATAAATAAAAATATCATATTTCCTACCTATACCCATGCAAAATGTATATAAAATATATATATAATAATATTAGTACACAATGCAACTAACAAATATTCTCAAACTTAAACTATTGTTCGTCCTTGAACAACAACTCAACTCGAAAACTAACACACCATACCATATAAAACTAAATTCTTTTTCACATATCATAGTAACCTCAATCTTCTATTCCTATAGTTTGTGATTCATTGACACTTCCCTAGGGCCATTCGGGTTGTCTAGATTTATAGATCACCCTCTGTTCTTCCTCAACTTCACCCTCTCATCAGTCAATATCTCATGTCATAACCCAAAATTTTGTCAAATAACAATAAATAAATAAATAAGTTTAATGAAATTAAATGAAATAAGTTAAGTGGAATAATTTCGAAGATTTTAAGACATCTTTTGGGTGCAAATTATGGGTATGTAAATGAAACCTTAATTTGATATTTAAATGAAAATGTCAATTTAGTAGAATTAATTATGAAATTCAAAGAGTTGCTTTCATTTCTTAAGAAATAAAGAATAGAAATAAAGTATACACACACACACACACATATATATAGGTTAATGTGTATGTGAATAATATATGTGTTAGCACAATGAATGTTAAATACTACATATTATAGGAATATTTATATAGAAAAATATATATAATTAAATAAAAATGTAGTATGCATGTATTTATCTAAAATAAATATAACATTATATAAGTATCAATTTATAATTACATAAATAATTATCTAAATATAAAAATATGAAATAAATATAAATAAAAATATATGAAAATGAAGAAATGAAAAATGTAGATTATTAAATTGTTGGCATTAAAAATATTAAAGAAATAGAAATATATCTAAAAAATACAATATTAAAAAAATAGAAAGGAGGGAATATTAGAAAATTAATAAAATGGAAAGACATGTGCAATAAACCATGTTTACATCAATTAGAAAGTGTAGAATTGGCAAATTTCGTATACTAGCAACCTTAGAAGGTGATTTTGGTAATTAGAAACTGCATCCAATAGTCCAAAATCAATTTACACGATCCAACGGACGAGATCAAAGCCAAACTAGCACTTAGGAGCACCAGATCATCGAAATCTAACGGCCCAAAATCAATCGTCTTGATCTAATGGTCCAGATCGCATTCGTTGATCGCAAACATACAGCGATCGAGGAAGATCGGACGGTCTAGAAGAGTTTCGTTAATCACGTCCGAGATTCGAACACTGCGATTGATGACAATCCAACAGCCAGGATCCGTGCTCGCGTTGTGATGATCACCGATGCTGCGCTTGAGGTTCATCCAACGGTGAAGATCAAAGCCGCATGAGTTAATCGCGAGTGGTGCTACGCTCGTGGAAGATCAGAAGGTCTGAATTTGAAACATTTTCGACTGATCGCGATCCAGTGTTGTGCTCGAGGTTGATCAATGGTCCATGCGAGTTTCATTGAGCATGAACGGCTATGCTGCAATCAAGGCTTATTCGACGGTCCAGATCTGAGGCACCCTGTTAATCACGAATCATATGTTGTGCTCGAGGAAATCTAGTGGTTTGGATCTGATACGATTTCTGGATGATCGCGAACCATTGATGCGATCGAGGATCATCAACAGCCCAGAATTCATGCTTCGATTAAAATCGAGAAAATAACGAAAAAAATCCAAAAAAATTCCTAAAAATTCAAAAATTGTGTTTCTAAATTTCTCAAACACGCTTGCTATTTTCCTATACTTGGGGGGTACGAAAATTTGAATAATTAGCAAGTTTCCTACAAGGAGAACACCAAAAACTTACCATTCTATGTCATTTTAAACTCTATATAAAGGACCCCTAATGCTCACGTTGTTTTCATCCCAAATCAAGAGCATACTAGTCCCTCTTGTCGCTCTCTAGCCTTCTTCTTGGAAATTCCCTCAGTTCTTGAGTAATCTTGAACTGTTCTTGAGTATTCTTGAGAGTTCTTGGGTGTTTAGAAGCTTTGAAGCAATGAAACTCTACCAGATTTTAGAAGAGTGCAGAAATGACTCATTTAAGGTGGAAGTGATTTCTAACTTTACTTATTTATTTTAATTTGAATAAGTTTTGCATGTGTGATGATGTTTTGAAGTTGAATGATTAAATATATGTTTTAAATATGCATGCTTTATTTATTTGATGTGCCATGAACATACATGTTATGCATGTTTAGAAATCAAGAATAATAATGCATGATATGCATGAATTGTGCCATGGATAAATATTTAAGGTTTCATGTTATATACATGTTATATTGATGGTTTAATCCAATATTTTGTGTTTTATCACTAAGAAAAGATTAAATAATGATTCAATCCACATACCGGCGCAATGATGGACTGCATAGTGTCATCGTGTGTGTTTCACCCCTAATCTGGCTTGTCAGCTTACCTTTGATGATTTTGAACTGGGTTTTCAAGAGTGATCCCACTTCATAGATATTGGGTTGAGTTTCCAAGAGTGATTCTCTCTCCCAACAATGTGGAACACAGAGATTAAACTCTTTCGGTCCGAATGTCAACCACAAACAAGAAATTTGTTCGAATCGCCTAATGTACAAAAGTTTTTGATATGCTTGGTTTGTTTGAATTGAAATAATGATTTAAATGTTTAGAAAGACTCACTAAGCTATGTGTTCACACAGAGATTAAACTCTTTCGGTCCGAATGTCAACCACAAACAAGAAATTTGTTCGAATCGCCTAATGTACAAAAGTTTTTGATATGCTTGGTTTGTTTGAATTGAAATA
>JAJIYU010004110.1:0-25032 GCA_030144865.1 Tinospora cordifolia | reverse complement strand
GTTTGCTGCCACTTCTCCTTCCATTACCTAGATGCTATTTCTGAAAATGTTTTTGAAGGATCGAGCCAATGAGATATACAAGAAGGTAGAAGATCTGAAGTCTATTAGAGGAAGGAATCAAGATGCAATTTTGGCAGCGTGTCTTTATATTGCATGTCGACAAGAGGATAAACCTCGTACTGTTAAGGGTAAAGTTAAGAACTTTTATCTGTGCAATATGCATCCATCATTATGTCCAATGAGCCTTCTGACATATTTATTTCAATTAGAAATTTGCTCTGTTGCCAATGGAGCTACAAAGAAGGAAATTGGCCGGGCAAAAGAGTACATTGTGAAACAGCTAGAGTTAGAGATGGGTCAATCAATGGAGATGGGAACTATACATGCTGGAGATTTCCTGGTGAGTTTAGTGATGTTAAGCTCAAGTCTGTCTTTACTGTTTGTTTATGAACTATATTAGAATGAACTGACATGTTCTTTTCCTTAACTGATAGAGGCGCTTTTGTTCCAACCTTAACATGACCAATGCGGCTGTTAAAGCTGCCCAAGAAGCAGTCCAGAAATCAGAAGAACTTGATATCAGGTATTACAATATTGCATGTGTACATGTCATTGCCAACATATAGTGCTAGTGTAGTTGGTAAAGACATGGCTCAACTCCTGCCACTATCTAAGCTAGGAGTGTGAAGGGGATTAATGAGTTAGGAATGAGTGTGAACCTCGTGATGAATGTGTTTCGATAATGGAGCTTGTTTATATGACTAACTACTAACATTTTATATTTTTGACAATGTATAAAAATGTGTATATGTTGTTAGATTGCCATTTTCCATTTATTTTTGTGTTAGAGGTTTATTTAGCTTTTGAGTGTAAGATAATCTCTCTTTTTGTATGCCAGACATTCTAGACATGGGTGTCTTTTGATGATGTGTGAAGTAAGTGGCATGCGATACTCTGTTGTACTAAGTGATTGTTAGCCACAGTTTAGGTTGCTTGGTATCATCTGTCCGTTTGACTTTTCTGGTGCAACTTGGGTCAATGGTTGAATGCTAGAATGCTGCAATTCTCCTAACCATGTTTCTTGAGCATTTTACAACCTATTTGGTGAGACAATTCTATTGAATAGTTTATCTAAATTCTCATGCTATAGAATCTCATGAACTGCAAGCCTTAGTTATGCAACTCTAGGGTTGTGCATGGAACTTGATGATTCAAAGAAGCTGACCAACCCGTGACCCCTTGACTGGGTTCTGGCAGGTTGGTTAGGTTTTACAAGAACCTTTATCAGGCTAAAGGTTTGATTGTGCTGCTACTTTTTGAAGGGAAAACCATGGAAGGAGTTTGGAGGGGGGGCTTATTCTCTTGTGAGATGAAGGAGAGGAACAATCCATCCCATTAACCCAAGATGATATTTTGTTTTGCATAATATAGAATCATGGATCTCATCTGTCATAAGGGTGCTTTAATCAGTAATTACTTATATGGTTATTCTCTGTATTTGGTTTGGTCTCCGCAATGCATAATCATGGATTGGTTCTGTTATAATGTGTTTTTCAGGAGGAGTCCCATATCTATAGCTGCAGCTGTCATTTACATGATAACCCAATTGTCGGATGACAAGAAACTTCTTAGAGGTATTATGTCTTTGAAGCAAATGCTATCTCCTATATTTATACACACATAAGCACATCCTCTCACATTCTGTTTCTTCATCCTATTCACTGTTGCTCATCTGCAGACATTTCGCTTGCTACGGGAGTGGCAGAGGGCACCATCCGGAATTCATACAAGGACCTTTACCCATATGCTTCAAGGTTGATACCGACCACATTTGCCAAAGAAGAGGACCTTCGCAACCTTTGCAGCCCGTAGACAAATTTAAAGCTTGATCCTTTGTCCAATTCACAGCAACATAAAAATTTGCTGTCAAGAGATGTGTGCCACCAACAGTAAATGTATAGGTTTCTCCCGCTCCACCAGAAGAGTTGTTATCAAAACTTTTTCAGACAGTTTTTTTTTTGTTTTTTTTTTTTTTGCGTGCCTTTCCATTAATGTGCCATTTACTGTAATTTGGGCATGCCTTCTATTCATTGGCGGATACTGTAATTTAAGTAAGAACAAAGGATTCTTGCTATTTTCGTTCTGGACCAAACAGGTCAATTTTTAATGACACAGAAAAATCTAATTCAAACCTGATCTTATACTTAGAGTGACTGCAAATTCTGTTAATATCATCAAGGAAAAACTTTCAGCTGCTCCAAACATCTCAAAGCTGCCAGCTTGTGACTTCCTTGAAATTCTGGATCTTTGGTGATCTATGTTGTCTCACTTTGATGTATACCCAGTGTAACTTGTTCATGATCTACTATTTAAATTGTTAATTAGAGTTGTCCCAGAACTGAAGAAGTGTGTGCTTGCAACAACATTTTGCTTTATTTTTATTTTGCATGTGTAATATTAGCTTCCAATGCACTTACTTGTGGTCATTCAAAAAATTGATACATAGACAGCACTAATCCCAGAAACCTCAAAAAAATAAAAAAAATGACAAGCCTTTGCATTTGTTACAGTGGCAGTAGATGTGTTCACAACTTCAATTTAGTTCTGAACATATTTCCAATAACTTTTCTTGGAGAGGGGTCATCTGGGCCTCTATCCCTCTGCCCTGATGTGAAGTATAGCCATCCATCCCAGAACCCTACCAGTGTGGTTTTGACCCGAAAAGGCATTTTTCCGATGACCAACCACTCCTGCAATTAGTTCATTTGATTTTCTTTAGAATCCACACAAAGAAGAAACAATTTTATTTTGTTTTTTAAAAAGTTCAATAAGCCTTAAAACTGGTAAGTAGCAGTATAAGATGAAAGAGAAGTGGTACCATTGTGTTCAAGCGAAACTGGAAAACTTCTCCCACAAGAATCATCTTTTTGGTTACTGGGTGTTTCTCTGTTGTGCCTCCCACAATAACAATAGAGTTGTTAACAATAGCCCATGCAAACTCTATATGTGAGTTAGGTTTCGGCATAGGAGGCAATGTCTTCCACTTCATCTCATGGTCTAGCATGTACACATCACCGTACACAACCTGGAACAGTTCAAGAACTGTAAATGGCAGAAAATTTTTTTATCTCAAGATGGTTGTGGATAAAATGAAAAATCATAATCATGATAACAAATCATGGTACCATATAATACATGTATGCTATCATCCAATCCATGTGCAATATACCACTTGATTAGACCATTAGCTTTACCTCATGCCTTCGAGAACACTTGAAGATAGGCGAGCCAGCCTTGGCCATAAAATCACCCTCTTGACCACCTATAACCAAGAGCTTATCGTCAACCACAACACAAGCCCTGTTTCAAAATTAGACCTCAAATTAGAAAATTTTGTGAAAAAAGTACATTTTTCAACCATGTTTTTGTTTGATAATATGATTCTACGAAAAATACAATTGCTTCAGTGCGCTGTAAAAGATGATAAAACCATTTGAATTTCCATCTCTTGTCTTCTGTACTAAGTTAAGTAAAAGCTGTAAAACTATTTAAGTGAACAAGTTAAACCATGGATACCTGTGAGGTCCACCTCGTGGAATCGGTACTTCACTTCGCCACTCGTTCTCTAGGACCCTACCATTCTTCACAGCGATGCTCCAATGCTCTAATGCAGGTTCGTACCGATCCTCTTTGCTTCCACCCATCACATGAAGTCTTCCTCTCCAAAGCTGAGTTGCTGGGGCATATCTAAAATCCGTCAAATCAATTAATCACATTGTTACTTTATTTTGTCCTCTAATAGGGTACATGATTAAAAAGTTTTAGATCACCATAGAAACCTAGTAAAAATTGAAAAACATTGCTCAAAGTTCAAGTCTCAAAGATGTGAAGCACAATCTTCATTGGTTTCACATAAGAGATTAGGTCTTGTGGGATTGTAGGGTATACCTTGGGACTGGTAAGGGTGGCATTCTTAGCCACTTCTTGGTCTCAGTATCTAGCACAAATGTTCTAGCGGTTGGGCCTCTGCATTGGGGACCATACTGTCCAGTGACCACATAAATGTACCTTCCATCAGTAGCCATGCCCAAATGCGAATGCGCCATATCTTCAGGCATATCGAACCTTCCACTCCATGTATTATCCGTTAAGTTATAAATATCAACATGGGAATTCACCTGAATAAGGCAATAACTCATAAGCAACAATCAAACATGACAAATGAGCTCCAATTAACTTAAGATAAATGAAGCTACTCTTCAAGCTTATTACTTCCATGGAATTCCAATTACGTGAGAATATATTGGTTTGCACAAACTACAAGAACCTAGTTGAATGCTTTAAAAGACGCCTAGAGACCCTCGAGAGTCTCGTCCTAATAATAGGTCTAGGATTGCTGCCATGTCTTCTTGGGCATAACGGAACAACCTTAGCATGAAAAGCCTTCATCCTATAGAATGCTAGTTGAGATTTCATCCTCATCACTACCAAGGCCTTTAGAAGTAAAACCTCACATTGATTCCCAAATGTAGTTACGCTGGGGATAGTATGAGGGTAATTATAGAGATCCAAGCTTGCCCAACAAACCCATAACTTTCAATTCAGAATAACATAGGAACTTCAATCAGGGGGCCAAGGCTCACCCTTTATACATGTGTGTGTGTGTGTGTGTGTTTGTATCGTTAAGAGAACTTAAAGCAAATGTAGCTTCTTCAAGATTACTCACAAAATCAATACTCCGATACCCAGCAAAAACATAAAGCAAATTCTTAATCTGTATCGCGGCGCCATCAAGGCGAGGAACTGAAGCTGGTGGCATCTCCTCCCATTGCAATTCCGGTGCAGCTAAATCCATAAAAGTAGCAGACAAATTCCCATTCTGATATGGGTATTTTCTCTTTTTTACAACTTCTTTCTACAAATAAAAAATTAATTACCAAAAAAATACTTCAAAACATACCAAAAAAAAAAAACTTCCAAATACTCATAAATAAAGAACAACAGAAAAAAGCAACTCATACACATTACCCAACTAACCTCCTTATTAATGTCTTCCACTCCAACTCCCATTACTTCTTTATCAACTGCCCATTTCGACTCAAGTGTCAAATAGGAAGAATAAGAAGAAGATGAAGAAGATGCCCATAAGTAATCTGCAACCAAAGCAACTCCAAGAAGGCCTAAGCACGACAAAAAGAGGAAAATGAGCTTCCTTGAACTGGGTCGTCCTGCAGATTTTGCCATTTTGCAGCGAGATCTTGTAACAGAGAATGAAGTAAGATGACATTAATCTTGAAGAAATGAGAAAAAGGGAGGTTTAAAAAAGCGCAGATGAAGCGTTGGGCGCCGGTGGTTTTGATTTCCGTGGCCATTTTTTGATACTTGGTTCCGCGTGGCTGTGCCCACAAATGCTTGAAGGGACGGCGGCCGGTATGTCCTGGGCCGGTTTCGACACGAACCGGATGAACTAGAATACAATCGGCCCGAACCCAGATGAAAACATTCACTACTTTTAATGATCTTAATTGTAGTAAAAAAAAAATTATATATATATATATATATATATTAATATATTAAATTAAATTAAAATATAAAATTTGACATCAGACTACTATTTTGAAAGAATTAAAATTAATAATAAAAAATACACATATTCAAAATTATTAACATATAATTAAAAAATTAAATCTAATACATATTAAAAATTGTTAACATATACAAATTCAATTGCATAACTTTGATTATAATTAGCAAACGTAACGAGTTGCACATAGATTATTAATCTTAAATTGAAAAAAAGATATATGAAGAGAAAATTAAAAAAATGGGAGCAAGGTAGTCATAAATATTGAAAAAAAAAAACAAAAAAAGTGAAAGACAAAGGTGGTGTAAGTAGTTAAAGTAACTGAATTTTATGATATTTAGTTAAAAAATTATATCTTAAAAATTGAATATTTTTATATTACCCTTTTATTTAGACTATGAAAAAAAATAAAAATAAAAAATTTAATAAATAAAAAAGGGATAGCATTACATTAAAGCTAATTTAGATGTTACTCAAGAAAGTGGAAAAATATTTTTATTATATATAAAGTATGGATAAAAAAAAAAAAAACCTTTTTGACATATTTCCTCTCACCTAAATGCAACATTCACTAATATAGAATTCAATAAGAGGAGGAATTTTCTGTTTTACCTCAATTTGGTTCTTGGGTATCATCATGCTCATATGAAAACTTAAAAAAATATCATTTTATTTTATTGTTTTTAACTGGTTCTTTTAAATTTTAATTTAGAAATTTAACTTAAACAGATACTAGTGTTGCTATGCAGATCCCAGCTTCTAAAAGGAATGCCATTTTTATTTTATTGTTGAACCACTTTATTATTTTTTTCTCCCAAAATCTTAAAAAAGGCCTGTTTTGTTCTTAATTTTTCTTTTTTATATATTAAAAAAAAATAAAGGATGGTAGAAAGATTGCAACCCAGTTCTGGGTTGCAATTTACTTTTTTTTTTTTAAAGCAAAAAAGGAGAAAGAGGGCATTTTGATGATGTTTTTGAAAAAAAAAAATTGAGGTGGAGTGATTTCATAAAAGGACAATAACAATAATAGTATTTATAATTATTAAACAAATGAGTATTCATCTTAAAATAGTATCATTTATTCATTAATAATTATAGAAATTAGAGGTCCTAAAAATTGTAACAATTATTTTAATATATTTTCTTTATAAAAAAGTCAAAATAGTTACACTCCTAAATATTGAGATTTTCTTTAAAAAAATAATTTGCAAAAGATTTTTTAAAGTATTATAAAAAAGTTAAAAACCCATAATTTTTTGGAAGAAAAAGAAAAACTAAGATGAAGCTAAGGGCTTTGTTTGATTGATAAAAAAATAGAAAAACTTTTACAAAAAATCATTTTTATATTTTTGTATACTAATTTTTTTAAAAAATAATTACGTAAAAACTAATTTAAGCTTATATTTATATTTATCATTTTTTAAGAAAATAATATTTGTTTCTCTTGTATAAAAGCCAACCTAATTTTAAGGATGATAATTAGTGACGCAACACAAAGTTAATGTGTTAGATTTAATATAAATTAATTTAAATCAAAATGGGTCAAATATGATTATATATTACTAACTTTAGGTCATAAATAGATTAATCTGATATATACGAAAATGATATATTTAATATGATTATAAAAAAAATTAATAGATAAATTATAAATAAATTAATTTAAAACTAATATATTTATTAATTTATTAATATTTGATAATATAAATTTTTTAAAATTTAATTTATTTTTAATATATTTTCTATTTTTATTAATAATTTTTATAAAATTTATTTTTGAAACCAGCCATCGTTACGCCCACTTATTGGAAACTTTCACATCGAGACACATCTAAAAACCAGCCATCGTTACACCTAATTTCTTTCTTCTCTGGCGGGTCATGGAAGCTCTCAAAATTCTCAGAAGAGCGACTCAATTCTGCAGTGCTAGCAGATCTGTTAGCGTTATTAATGTTTTCTCAGTTCGAAGCTTTTCAAGCTTGAGTAACAAAAATGTCGCGAAAAATGAAATCTTGCCGGTTCTAATCGTCGGCGCCGGTCCTGTTGGTCTCTTTCTCTCTGCCCTCCTCGCCCAATTAGGTATTCCCCGACGCTTCAATCGGCTTAGAAATTTAACTCCATTTTCCTCTCTTTTGATGAATCTTCTGTTTGTTTGGTATATGAAGTCTGTATACAAATGTTTCTGTGTGATTTTAGAGAAAAAAAAAAAAAGAACCATTTTTTTTTTCAGCCCTAGAAAAAGTTGCCAATATTGTCATAACTTGCAATCAAGAACAAGTTAGATTTCTATTATCTTCTTTCATTAACTACTATTGTCATGTTCAGGAGAACTGATTAGGGTGCAAATTGAGTTTCGTCTAGAGTTAGTCCATCATGTTTAGAGATCTGGGAATGACGATTTTATCAAAAAAATTGTTCTCCTTGACAATTCTTCAAGCAATGGCATCTAATTGGGCGATGCCCTTCGATTTTCATTTTTAACTGTAGTTTTTTTGTATATATACTCCATGTTGGGATAATAGTTCTTGACCATGCCTATGATGAACTTTTTATTTTTCATTTCCTGATTCATAATCCGTCTATGGAAAACTTTCGCCCTTTCTGTTGCCATAGGAACATCTTGACTTAAAGAGTACTGATGATAGACATGTAAATATGATATCTTTGCATACTTTTGAGTATATCTTTATGCTCTAATCCCACAACAAATGACTTCGGAAGGAATAATGATTCCATCTTCACTCTTTAAGAAGATTATTTTACTTAATTAAAGTTCATAAGAACTGAATTCATTATAGTTTTCTTCTCACAAGATGCAAACTATACAAGAGAATTGTAGAAAACAATATTTGAAGCAATTAAGTGACTTTCCCAAGAAGCTAAATCAGATTTCCTAGAACAAGCCATAACCAATGATTAGAGAAACAGTAACCAGAGGTATAGAAGACACCACACTTGATGATGTGCAAGAATTGTTGAGTGAGAAGTTTGGATTAAATGCCACAAGGCAAGCTTGAAAAGTTCAGAAAGTTGTTCAAAAGAACCATGAAGAGATTAAAGTTAGAAAATTCGTAATCCATCAATGCATCACCATACAATGCTTTTAGTAATCTAAAAAGCTTTCCTTTTATAAGGAAATTAAGCTACAATTTATGTAAAACATAAACTTCTAAAATAAGAAAAGTAAGAGTTTTAGCTAAAGTAGAATTCCTAACAAAAAACTCCTAAAATATCGTTTCTGATTCAATTAGAACTAATCTAATCAGATCTTTAAAAATAGAAAAACTTTTCCTGAAAACAATCTTGTAAACTAGGCAACTAATAATGCAAGTCAATTCAAGATATCTCAATGAAAATTTTAACAAATCCAAGATATCTCAAAAAATTTCTTCCTCCTAGCTGTACCAACTTGATTTTATGTTTGTGCTCATCTACAACCCAATCTTCATGTCTGACTTATTGATTTGCATTCGAGTACATAATCATGACAATAAATGAGTTCAAGGCAGATTGCATCTTCTTTGTTCTTGTCTTTTCATTGGACCTTCATCGATGATAAACAGATCATTTGATTTTCCATCATCTTTTATCGCTTTTTTTTTTTTTTTTTTTGCTTTTTCCATGTAATTATAGATGGCAATTTTTAGGTTTCTTTCATTAGATTGTTTGTAAATTTATTTGATTCACTTGATGTTGTTGCTTAAATAATGTTAACTACCATATCAGCACATTTTCTTCATCCTTGCTTTTTAATGACAACAGATATCAAAAATATGATTATAGTCATAAATCTTCTAATGTAATGTACTTATATATATATATATTGCAGGGGTCCATTGTGTAGTTCTGGAAAAAAACAGTAGTTTTTCTGAGCATCCACGGGCGCACTTTATCAACAATCGAACTATGGAGGTTTTTATTTTCCCCTCAATGCAATTCTTTCACTTAATTTTAGTTGAATTCACAAATTTGTGTCTTTAGCAAAATCTTTGATTAACAATCATTTATGATCAGGTATTCCGTAAACTAAATGGTCTGGCAGAAGAGATCCTAAAGTTGCAACCACCCATAGATTTGTGGAGGAAGTTCATATACTGCACATCACTTTCTGGCTCTATTATAGGGTCTGTAGACCATATGTTACCTCAAGGTGTGGTTTCATTATATTTTTGTTTTGTGAACATCTTTCTGGCTCTATTATATGGTCATAGATCATACGCTACCTCAAGGTGTGGTTTCATTATATTTTTGTTTTATGAACATCCTCATGGCTCTATTCTAGATATTGCCTGTAATCCATTCATGTGTTATCACGCTTCTTTGATAGCTTCTCTAAAACATAACATCAAAAACTTTTAATCTCATGTTCTTCCTCCAGATTTTGATAAAGTAGTGAGCCCTGTTTCTGTTGCCCACTTTTCCCAGCACAAATTAATCAGATTACTACTGAAGCAGCTGAAAAATCTTGGCTTTTGTGTTTCTAACGGTGATGAGTTAGTAGAAGAACATGATCATGGGTTTGTAAGTGAAAAGGTGATCATGATGGGGCACGAGTGTACATCGATTGAGGCAACTGATCATGGTATTTTGGTGAGTGCTTCATACCTTATGGATGGCAAGAAAATGGAGAGAAAGATTAGATGCAGAATTCTTGTTGGTTCAGATGGAGCTGGAAGTGTGGTGAGAAGGCTTGTGGGAATAAATATGGAGGGTGAAAAAGACTTGCAGAAGCTCATAAGTATCCATTTCTCAAGTCGAGAACTAGGACAATACCTTCTCAACGAAAGACCGGGAATGCTGTTTTTCATATTCAACGTTGAAGCAATTGGTATTCTTGTTGCGCATGATCTCAAGCAAGGGGAGTTTGTACTTCAGGTAGTGGAGGACCGGGGTTAGCTTTGGTTGGCATACACCTGTTGAATGGATCTGTTGTAATATTGTTCTTGTGATTATTTGTAGATGCCCTTTTACCCTCCTCAGCAGAGTGTTGAGGATTTCAATTCCGAGGTACTGGCCGTTCCTTTTAAGATAGGTATGCTGTAGAAAGATTGGGTTCTCTTATGATTAGGTTTTCATGCATATATCTTCTAAAAATGTTCGACTTGGTGTAGGTATGCAAGGAGATTATTTCCAAACTGGCTGGCCGCAACTTTATGGATATAGACGTTCTTGATATAAAACCTTGGGTGATGCATGCTGAAGTTGCTGAGAAATTCATTTCTTGTAATGATCGGGTAATTCTTGCTGGTGATGCGGCTCATCGTTTCCCTCCAGCTGGTGGTTTTGGTGAGTCAGTTTTCTACTGCCACAACTACTTCTTTGTGCACTAATTTTAAAAAGAGAAAAAAGTAATGAGTGGAACTAGCAGAGGTACATGTGAAATTACCTGGGAATTCCACTGTGTTGTTGGTTTGATGTCATTGTTCATATTTCACACATACTTTAGTCTAATGGGTGTTTGTGGTGTGTAATATATTGCATGCAAAAAATGAAACAATCACTACCTGTTGGATTCTCAAGAGTTTTTTGGTTTCATTTATATGGCATTCAGTACCTCCATTTTATTAATACAGGGATGAATACTGGCATTCAGGATGCTCATAACTTGGCCTGGAAGATAGCTTCTATGGTGAAGGGTATTTCTCCACCTTCAATCCTTCGCACTTATGAAACAGAGCGCTTGCCGGTAATGCTTTATTCTCATGTTTAACTGCCTCCTTAAGTTAGGATTTTTTATGCAAAGGTGTATAATTTCCATGTTCATTGAACTGCAGATTGCTCATTTCAACACGGCACTTAGCGTTCAAAACTTCAAAGCTGCAATGTCTGTTCCTGCTGCACTTGGTTTAGACCCAACTATTGCAAACTCAAGTAAGTTAATTTTGTAGTGCATTTTGTTCTTTTAAATGCTAGAAATCCTGAAACAGAAAATCTGAAGCGTGTTGATCTTTTCTTTTCTTGTATTATATGCTTTTTCAAATTAAGCTTTTGGGTTGTTGATTATTCCATGTAATCTTGGTTTTCCAAAATTGTTTGGCAGTACACAAAGTAATTAACGGTGTGATTGGTTCCGTTCTATCTTCGGGACTACAGAGGACAATCCTGCATGGAATTTTCAGTATCGGTCGAGCTCAAGCTTCAGAATCTTTTCTAAATGAAAGAAACCCAATTGGGTCTTCAAGGCTTGCAAGGCTAAGGCGTATATTTGATGAAGGAAAGAGCCTTCAACTGCAGTTCCCGGCGGAGGATCTTGGCTTCAGGTCTTGACAGTTTTTCATCTCATTCCTTCATTCCTTCGTTACAAAGAAATAAAACAAAGAATTAAAGCAAAGAAAGAGGTTGAAAATCCTGGTTGATTTGAACAGTTATTTATTATCATTTGAAAGAGAATCATGCATTTGACAGTTTTTCATCCCTACATATTTTTGGGATTTGTTGTCACTTGCTAAGATGTTAACTGATTAGGTATCGAGAGGGAGCACTGGTTCCTGATGGTGATAGTACACTGGACACAAAAGAAGTGCCTACAGGTCGTAGAAGGAACTATATCCCATCTTCAGAACCGGGGTCACGCTTGCCTCACATGAATGTAACAGCATTGGAAGCATCATTGACTAAGGTATATTTCATTTTGTTTTCTCTTTGATCTGAGGAAATTTTGCAGCTCTTCTTGTGCTCTTTCTTACTTATGAATTCCCTTTGTAGGAGACATTTTCCACGTTAGATCTTGTACGTGGAGATAGAATTGAGTTCCTTCTCATCATATCGCCCACAAGAGACTCCTACGGTCTCGCTCGAGCTGCATTTGAGGTGGCGGGGAAATTTAGAGTTTCTCTGAGAGTATGCATCATGTGGCCTTGCAGTTCAACTGTCACTTTTGGTGTAAGCAAAGCAGTACTAGTTCCTTGGACGAACTACATAGATGTTCAAGAGGTTAAGAATCCATCATCTTCGTCATGGTGGGAAGTCTGTAAAATGACAGAAAATGGAGCGATTTTAGTGAGGCCTGACGAGCATATAGCTTGGCGGGCAAAATCCACTGTGACCGGAGATCCTGTTTTGGAGATGGAAAGGGTCTTCTCTCAAGTCTTAGGAGTTGAAGAAGATCATCCATGAGAAGCAATAGCAATGGTGTTATTGCTTGGAATTTAGCCTTCACAGGCTGAGAATGTTTCCATTTAGTCATCTTTATTCAATTTAAATATTTAACCTACAATAATATTTAGTTTAAATATAAATTAATAAAAATATGATATTTTGCTATCAATTATGTATTATTTATGTAACAAATACATGTTACTGTGTATTTAACATATTTTCATCTGAAATAATTTGAATGGAGCTACTGTAAGCATATAATTTTACAATTTTGATAGATGAGTCAAAGAGGTTGTTTGGTACATGGGAGTGAATAAGATAGGTAAAAATTGTTCTATTCTCATGCTTGGTTCTAGAGGAATAAATTAAAATATTAGATCACTAACTTATCTTATCACTGGAATAAAATAATTTTATCTAAACTTGTAAGATTATTTTATTTTGTCCAATCTTAATGTTTAATTCCATCTAATCAATTTTTCATTCAGTTTAATTTTATATAATTTTATAAAAATAAAAAACTAAATTTAATTGTAACATATTTAAATTGCACCATTTAACAAACTTCCCTCCCAAAAACATTTTAACCAATAATAATTACTTTGAAAAAAAAAATTTAAATATTTTAAAAATGAAACAACACTAGAATTAAAATTTTAAAACATGATTAATACTTTTAGCTCATTAAAAGAAAAAGTTAAATATGTGATTAAAAGAAAAAAATAAAAATGATTATTCTTTTAGAGTTTTAGGTTTAAGGATTAGGGTTTAGGGTTTGTGATTATTGTGACGAGACGAATAAAAATAAATTAGATAGAGAAAAGATAGAATAATATAATATATAATAATATAATATTTTATAAAAATATTATTTTTAATAATAAAATAAGTTATGAATATAAAATATAAGGTTAGATTAAAAATTAATTTAAACAGCTAACAATTTCAAATTGGCTTACGTACTATATGCTTTTGCATGAAACTGCATGAGAAAGTCTCCTCATCAATAATCCACGTGTTAAGCAATCAGGCATCCACATCAAGCTCCTAAGTCCCAAAGCTGGCACAGAGCTCAAGAACACAACGAACCCAATCTCCTCGATCGACGTGCATCATCGTCATACATCTCCCGCTTCCTTCCAATCCAAAATCATAACTTCGATCCTATCCACTTCTCACCATAAATCTAACCAGCAAAAACAAGAAAATAAAACGTCAATTAGCAAGGTAAATATAGCGAAGATGATGAGGATACCGGTGGCGACGGAGACGATGATGACGACGACGATCGGAAGGAAAGCGCCGCAATACGACGTGCCGGAGGGGGTGGAGGTGAGAGGAAGGTACAGCGACGAATTTGCGACGGTTCTGACGAAGGAAGCGTTGGGGTTCGTGGCGGATCTGCAGCGGGAGTTCAGGCATCGGATCGCGTACGCGTTGCAGTGCCGGAAGGAGGCGCAGAGGAGGTACAACGCCGGAGCGGCGCCCGAGTTCGATCCGGTGACGAAATACGTCAGAGAAGGTGATTGGGTTTGTGCGCCCGTGCCGCCGGCGGTGGCTGACCGGAAAGTGGAAATTACCGGGCCTGTGGAACGCAAGATGATTATCAACGCTCTCAATTCTGGAGCTAAAGTGTTCATGGTAAGAACGCGCTAGCGGGTTATTATATTTTCTGTTCTTCGAATCGTTATGACAAGCTGAGAGCCGTTGGATTTCTTTTTTTTTTTTTTATTAAATTGATTTCCAAAAATTATAAAACAGCGTATGCGTTGCATCGTAAACTATATAAATTTTAAATATAAAAAATAGGTAAATAAAAAAAAAGAGTAGTTATAAAAACTGATAAAAAGTGAGGGATGAGAGTGATGTGGTTGGTTTAACTGGTTATAATAAAATAATTTTATAAAAATTTAGTTAAAAAAATAGATTTTAAAAAATTATATATTTTTATAGTATCCTTTTGTTCAGGCTATAACAAAATTAAAAAAAATTTAATAAAAGAAAAAGGGTAATATTGAAATCAAGTTAAATTAGGGTTTACCATGAAAATCATGTATGTGTATATGTATATATATAAACTATATAATTTTAAATATAAAAAATAGGTAAAGAAAAAAATTAGAAAAAATAAAAAGAGAGTAGTTATAAAAAACTGATAAAAAGTGAGGGATGGGAGTGATGTGGGTGGTTATAATAAAATAATTTTATAAAATTTAGTTAAAAATTAGATTTTAAAAAATTAAATATTTTTATATTATCCTTTTGCTCAGGCTATAACAAATAAATAAATAAATAAATAATAAAAGTTTATATATAAAATTAATTTAAAAATTTACCATATTGATATTGAAAATACTGTTAATAACTAAAAAATATTTTTTTAAAAAAGTTAAAAGTCGTCAGCTACTTAACGTCACTTTGGTAACGTATACATTTTTTAAAAAATTTTATATCATTCTCTAATAACTTTTAAGATAATGTCAATATTGTTTTTGAAAATTGTCGGATTGTTTTAACTTAGTACTACCTAATTGGAGATAATTCCACACTTTTCACGAGTATTGTTACTAAAATGTGTTAGAAAATTTTGAACTATTTCTTTTTTGGAGTGAAAGAGTATTAATTGTCAGGTAAATGATCTAACATGAAAGAGAACTTCTCCTTGTGTATGGGTAATGGTGTATATGGTGAACTTTCACAGGCAGACTTTGAGGACGCACTCTCACCAACATGGGAAAACCTGATGAAAGGTCAAGTGAACTTGAAGGATGCAGTAGAAGGCACAATAAGCTTCCATGACAAGGCCAGGAATCGTGTTTATAAGCTCGAAAACCAGACCGCTAGGCTCTTTGTTCGCCCTCGAGGCTGGCACTTGCCTGAGCACCACATTCTCATCGATGGCATACCCGCCACAGGTTGCCTCGTCGACTTTGGACTCTATTTCTACCATAACTATGCTACTTTTAGAAGAACACAAGGTGGGGGTTTTGGGCCCTTCTTCTACCTCCCCAAGATGGAGCATTCAAGGCAAGTGAATTGTAATCGAGCAACCTTGTTTCATTTGGTTTGTGATTTGGATATCTCTATCTATTCAAAAAAAAAAAAAAAAAAAATCCAAAAACATAAAGTTGGTTTCTGAATTTCACGTCAATGAAGTCCACATCTTACCTCGCAACATTGTTTAGTTTGATCTAGCAGAAGAGGTAATTATAAGCTACTAGCTGAATATATACTTACTTCTTACGTGATTGGCAGGGAAGCTAAGATATGGAACTGTGTGTTCGAGAGGGCGGAGAAGATGGCCGGAATTGAGAGAGGAAGCATAAGAGCCACTGTTTTGATAGAGACTCTACCTGCAGTGTTTCAAATGAATGAAATTCTTTACGAGCTTCGCGATCACTCCATCGGATTGAATTGTGGTAGATGGGACTATATTTTCAGCTACGTGAAGACTTTCCAAGGTCACCCTGATCGCCTACTTCCTGATCGGGTTCAGGTTGGCATGACCCAGCATTTCATGAAAAGTTACTCTGACCTACTCATATACACTTGCCATAGACGAGGCGTGCATGCCATGGGTGGGATGGTATGTCTTTCAACTGAATCTATAATAGATTCTGTGTCTACTAAATCTCTATGTTCTGAGGTTGAGTTTTTAAGTATATAAGATGCAAGAATTAATTGTCTACTTAACTAACACAGGCAGCTCAGATACCAATCAGAGATGATCCAGTGGCTAACGAAGCAGCACTAGAGCTGGTGAGGAAGGACAAGCTTAGGGAGGTCCGTGCAGGCCATGATGGGACCTGGGCTGCTCACCCAGGTTTGATACCTGCAATCATGGAAGTGTTCACAAAAAACATGGGCAACATCCCAAATCAGATAAACACAACAAAGGGAGAAGACGCTGCCAGTGTGACTGAAGAAGACCTGTTGCAGAGGCCTAGAGGCGTTCGAACAATGGAAGGTCTACGGCTAAACACAAGGGTCGGAATCCAGTACTTGACTGCTTGGTTAACTGGAACTGGGTCGGTACCCTTGTACAACCTGATGGAGGACGCTGCAACTGCTGAGATTAGCAGAGTTCAGAACTGGCAATGGCTGAAGTATGGTGTAGTTTTGGATGGAGATGGGCTTGGTGTTCATGTGAGTAAGGAACTGTTTGGAAGAGTCATAGAAGAAGAGATGGAAAGGATAGAAAAAGAGGTTGGTAAAGATAGGTTCAAGCAAGGAATGTACAAGCAAGCTTGCAAGATCTTTACCCAACAATGCACTGCTTCGACACTTGACGATTTTCTCACCTTAGATGCTTATAACCAGATTGTTGTCCATCACCCTAAAGGTTCCTCTAGGCTCTGAAGAGAACGCAATTAGCTTCAACATGAAGCCTAGCCAAGAAGTATAATATGCTTGTTTTTCAATAAATCAGGTGTGGGTTTATAGCTATATGTCTTGTAGCATCATCACAACTGCAACTACTTTGTTAATAAAGCAGCAAGCTGTCTTTTGTAATGGGTGGACGTGTAGAAGATGGTCTAAATTGAAAATGTTTTTGTTCATAATCTTGAGCTCTTGTTCAAGGTGATGTTCCTATGTTTGGTATTTGATGAACAACAGATTTCTCAGTCCATATCTGACGCCCTTAAAACCAGGCTCTGTTTTTGACACATTTTCCATCCCTAGGGTGAGGCAGTGGAAGTAAAATTTTAACAAATAATTTTTGAATTCAAGCAACCATAAGGGTGTGTTTAAATGTTTGCAAATATATGAATAATTAGAAACCTCTTTTTATAATGAACTCAAATTGTACAAAGAGAGGAATTGAAAACTACATTGCAGCAGAAGACAAACAAACCTCTTGACTTTTTTCGGCAAAATCACCCAAAGATAATACAACTTTACATGATTATGAAATGAAAACTACATGGGTTTTTTTTTTCTCCTTACAAATTAATTGTAACAAACATAAACAAATGGAGCAATCAAGAACTGCCCATAAGACAAAACATGAAAAGAGGAGAGAGATCTAAAAATACAATCATGCACCCTCAAAACAAGGTTGAAAGAATTCAGTGCAACAAGAAAGACAATAAGCAAGAGGCACTTGAGCATATCTTATGAACTTACAAAATGGGAAACTCTTACTACTACATCACTGTGCAATTGCACTTAGACTCCAGCCTTGGAGGCTTCACGCTGTCCAACTTATTTGAAACTCTTGAATCGTGTGGAGTTGATCCGTGGGAAATTATGTTGTTAGCTTCGGCTTTTGGCGACGCAGCCTTGGCGTCTGCTTCAATCCGTCTGCGTCTAATCTTTTGAGATTTTGGAGTTCGCTTATTTTCAACCGTGGAACATGTCTCTTTTCTGTTGGAATTAGGGATAGTAATTGTAGGGCGTAGTTCTTCTAAAGGTACCAAATTTTCCTTCTCCATAGCAATGGTTGCAGCTTGGTATGCTAGATCATGGATTATAGAACTGCAGAAGAGAATTGTATCAGTGGCTTCATCCAATGTTAGGCTTCTGGAGTAATGTCTTCCTGGGGCCTCAACTGTTACAGTTGATTCCTCTGTTAAAAGGAAAGAACTCTGTCAGGAACATCAAAATAGGCATTTAATATGGTAGCATGGAGTATAATTTTTTCATTCTTTTCTTTTCCGTTCCCAAATTAAATGAAGAATTCAAACGGAATAATAAAATAAGTATAGAGTAGATCCTTCACAACTAAGCTAGAAAATCAGTACATGAAAGTTGCAATATAAATTGAAATGAATCTGGTCATGCTAACCGTAAAGCAGAATCTGCACAAAACTACACATCTCTATAAGGTATCCTATCTTCTTTTTTTCTTTTGAGTAGAAACAAGTCATATATTTCACATATAAATATACTGTAAAACAAAACTACATCAGCGCAGTGCAAGGGGTACTAGCAAACAAAAAGTTAGAAAATAAATCATAAATCTATAAAATAAACCATAAATCTGATAATCTCCCTATCATAAAAGAAACAAACATCTATCCAATCCAGCATACAATCCAAAAGAGACATCCCATGGACAAGATGTGAGACGTGAGGCGTGAGACTTGAGAGGTGAGACGTGAGACGTGAGCCCGTGAACTAGCCACAAACCTAATGTCATCCCATGATTTCAATACCTGTTTACTGCTATCATTGAAGATCATATTATTTCTTTCTAAGTAAACATGCCATGAAGTTGCAAAAGAAGCCACTTGAGCTACTTCTTTTGGCATGCTTAAAATAGAGGCATTATGAGAGAAACACATACAATCCTCAAGATGAGCTGGAGGAAAGAATGTAACCCTGGAGAGCCCTACGACACCTCTCCCACATGCTTCTTGCCCATGAAGAAAGAAGGAAAAGATGATAATGATTCTCTCCTTTCAAGCTGAGGCATTTGGCACCAAGCTGTACATCTTGTACAGAACACATTTTGTCAGAGAAGGAAATAGGACCAATTATGACAAGTTTAACCAGCAATTAGATCTTTCAAAAGGGATTTGTAATTTTTTTTTTTTTCTGCTTCTCTGCAACCATGATTTCATACAAATTTCACATAGCTGTCCTATGCTCCTATAAAAAGCAGTTGTATGTCAGTCAAGAATGTAAGTCAAATACATTCTCACATGGTCTGATCATTGTTCCATGCTAAGTTTCAAGTTTTAGTGATGACCTAGTCACCACATAAATCTTCCAGCTTGAAAATGCTAAGTTTTGAGTTTCAACCTTCAACAATGACCTAAGCAAAATGACCCAAGCACCAGAAACCTTAAAACTTAAAGCTCAAAGATTCCCATTGATCAAACTAACAGTCTCATTTGCACTTTAGATATCTTGCAAGAGGACTTACGAGCACTAATTCATACTCGCATATAGTCAATCATCAACTAATGCCTAAAACCTAAATTGATCTTACCCAGATGCAGTATAGACATGGAATTGCTCAGGCATGGACACATCGTAGATAGCAACATTAGTCAACATGGAGGGAATCATATGTTCACATATCTGGTAAAATTGCTTTTGATAAGTATGGGATCTAGAGGTTAATAGTATGAATGATTCTCAGTCACTTATTTGATCCTATTCTCTCACAAATAACAACCTGCACCATTTTGCGTAATCAAATGCAAAATAAATTTACAGAATAACTCTGCTCAACAAGAAAAGAACGTCAATCAAGCTAAACGACTAGCAAAAGGAATTGTAATAAATGAAATCTCTCTTCTCGAAAAATGTAAAACTTCTTTTAAGTTCAGTTCACCAACAATGACAGAAACAAAATCAAAGAAGCAAAGAGTGCGGGTCATATCTTGACATGATGAATATGCAATGACTGAAAAAACAAGAAGAAAAAAGAAAAACTGTCGGTTCTAAAGCAGAAGTTGCCTGTCATTGAAATTTAAAGCTAAAACAAAGATGAAGTAATCAGTTGAAAAAAAAAAAAAATCCAAGCCAAATTCAGCATAAAGGGTGTTTCCATAAGCATCAACCAAGAATCTAGCTTACAACACCGTTAGGCATGGTGACAATTTACATTTCAATTAATGAACAAAAGTCTGCAAAAGAGGCATGAAAGACTTTTTTTTTCTAATATATCGAGACGCATCTCATCACTATTAAAATAAGCAGAGGTAGATGGAGTTATTGTTATAGGTGTAGACAAATGATTAAATAGGATAATACCTAGTATGCCATGAGCACAATCTGACATGCAGGGTTCTGCAGCAACAACTGATAAATCTGCCTCTGAAGTAGTAGGAGTTGAGCGGTCATGGAACTCATCCATGATGTCTTTTGAATTTAACAAGATTGCACTTTCAGTTGGTGAACTAGGTTCTTTACCAACTTTTGTTTCTCCAGATATCCTTTGAGTACAATCAGTACAATCTTCAACAGCAACTTCTTCCCCAACAGAGGACCCTTGGTTCATAATTCGTACTTCACCTTCTGAGATACTTCTTGCATCATTAGAGAATCCACTGTTACCAGTTGATACATCATTTGTAAATGCTGCTATTGAACTATCTTCCAATGGAACTCTCACATCGCAGCCAGATAATTCCAAGGCAGAACCATCCAGTGCTCTACAACTCTCAGCACAATCAAGCTTGTCTCCATCAAGAATGTCTACCCCAACAGTAGTTGAGTCACATTTATCCAATTCTGCAGATCTCCCTTTGTCCTCGGTCACTGCGAGTGCTTCATCTATGCCCTCAGATCCCAAAGTTCCACCAGAATGGCTCAGATTGTCCATACTCTTATCAAGCAGAGAAGAATCATATGCTTGATCCACATTTCCAGATGGCATTCCATGATTCTGCCGCTTCACATCAGAATCATGCCTTGAATTCTCTATATCAGACTTAGCACAACTTAACTGTCTTTGTATGCGAGCCTCTGTTTGCCTTGATGAGCTCCAATCAACAGATGATGATGCTGAACCACTACCATGACCTATGGAACTTCTCATACTGCTCATGCCTTCTCTCACATAAGAGAGATCATCAAAAGGTATATTTCCAGCGGTAAATGTCCTTGCTTGAACAACAGGCCACTTGCTACTACTTGACCTTTTCAGCAGTACTGAAATACCTGCACCTTCTGAAACATTGACCTGCGAGCTCTGAAAGCTATTAGAACGATGAACCAGCTTATCTGCAGGGTCACTAAGTGAATGATCGGAATAAACTGCCACCTGGTGGTTCCCGTGATGCTGCTTTCCATCCTGATCCATTGATCTCATGAGAGAATCGTCACGTAGGCAACTAAGATCTTGTTCAGTGTTCTTTTCATTTAGCATAATTGCAGGAACCAATGCCACAGAAGATTCAATTTCTTCCGAAGTCATCTCAGCGTGAATTTGGGTACTTTCGGGAACAACAATAGATGTTTCTAGAGTAATCAAATGCAAGCATCTATCCTCCTCAGAGCAATCCTTACACAAACCACCATTGCCCTTGATTGTCAATTCATCAAACTTCCGGCCACATTTTGAACAGCCCTCTGCATTTTCTTGAGTGGAAAAAGGAGAGCATCTATCTTTATCACCACAATCTGGACAAAAAGCACCGTCCACTACCACAGGAGTTGTGATATCATATTTTTTGGGGCATTTAGAACATGTGCCTCTATTTCCATCGTGGTCAACTTCCTCAACAACACATTCACCACAAGTAGAGTCAAAAGCAACTGCTTTGGCAGCACTAACACTACTTCTATTTTGAGAGTCACCTGGCTCAACAGCACTTGGGATGCCTTCAAAATTTCCATGAACTTTACCACCATAGGTTCCACTTTGAGCATTTTCATTTAGCTCATCCACCTTATCAAAGAAAAATACTTCATCTTGGGCATCAGGCTGTGGTACTTTTCTCCATTCAGCCGCTACATGGTCCTGGTCATGGTCACTGCCTTCAGTGTCAAGTGTTATACTTGCACCTAGTTCAGAACTTGCATTACTGCTAGTTGTTACAGAAGAGTTCCTAGAGATCATTGGACGATTTGTAGAGTTTGCCTTTCCAGCATAAAATGTAGTGCTGGGGACACTGGATAGGAGTGGTCTGAACATATTTTGGGGACTTCTTCGATCCTATATTAAAAACATAAAGAACAGTACAAAACCAAACTTAGCAAGAAAATAAAAGAAATTGCCACATATATACGTAGTCTTGAAAAGATTTCATTTTGAGCACTAGCCTTCAAGAAACTTGCGCACGAACATAAAATGTGGAAAAAGGAAAGCAACATCCAACAGATACAAGTCCTATAAATGTAGCAATTTAGATTGTTTGTTTCCTCTCTTGTTGCCTATGTAGTTACATGAAGATCATAGCTTTACGCTTTTAAATAAAACCTCTAAGTGTCAAGGATACGAAAGGCATGGTTCAAGTTAAAATTACCAAAAAGGGGACAATCCAGTTCCACTACTAGTTTGACACCACTGACAGAGGCTCAATATGAGCTTTCACCAAAGAACATTAGAAGAATGAGAAACTTGAGATGATCACATGCCTCCTATGTCATAACAACCAATGGATTAACTATTACCTACAATCTCCTAACATATGTTTTCTTAACTCTACAACCAGAGAAATGGCAACACATTGGACAATAAAATAAATACCATTTGTCTAATTGCAGAATCAAATGATCTTTTCGGAGCAGAACTAGAGGGCACTATTCTTGATGGCTTCTTGGAAAATCCCAAGGGTCTGCTATTTGGGAATGGTCCAACTTTCTTTGTTGCTGAATGCTCTGACATGCTCACTCTGACAGACTGCAGTGAGTCTATATCATCATCACCGGATGATACCACAGAACCCTTACTCTGAGAACTAAAGTGATCATGACCATATGAAGAACTGGTACTTCTAGATGCAGTTGGCGACATTGACTGCCTTTTTGAGAATGATGCCCTTCCATTTGTTGGTGTTGGAGATAAGCCTCTCTCATTACTGGAAGCTGGCGACAAACCCCTCCCATTACTGGATGATGGTGACAAGCCCCTTCCATTCCTTGATGATGGTGAAAAGCCCCTCCCATTTCTGGATGCAGGCGAAGAGCCCCTCACATATGATGCTGGTCGATCCGACAGAGAAGTACGAAGATTTGGAGGAGCTTCTGAAGAAAAACCAGGTATATCTGTTTGCCATGCCCGCAATTTTGGTGAAGAGGAGTTCCCTCGACTAACCTTTACAGGGGAGGTTCCCCTCCTTCCAGACAAGTTTGCAGTGCCACTTGATCCAGTGCTCATCCTCCGAGGGGTAGGTGTAGAGGACCTTGGACCTGGTGTTGATGGTCTATTTGGAGGAGTAGATGGACTTCGTGATGGTGTAGTTGGATGTAAAGCTGGAGCTTTACTAGAATGAGGAGCTGGTGATCTTCCTCTAGATTGGTGTATACTGTATTCAGATCGAGGTGATGGACTCAGCCGATTTGGGCTTGGACTACTTCTACTGTTCCGGTAACTTTTCTCTGCCTGCATTACATTTCAAGAAATAAATTTCAAGAGTGAAAACGAAATGTGACATATGAATTTAGAAAGGTACCCTATAAAGTTAAGATAATAAGCAATCAAAAATGAATAATCAGTTCAAAAAGTAAGGTATAACTTACTGCAGCTGATCGTGGAATAGAAATAGGTTGACTTTGTAGCCTGCCATTTTGAGAAAGATGACTTGAAGGAGTCTCGTCATCCAATGAAGGAAAAAGGGGAGTATCCGGAGGAGTTAATAGCCTTCAATGCAATGTCGCGGTCCATTTTTAATTAGTTCCACATACATACAAACATGATCAATAAAAAGAATAAAAATACAAAATTAAGTTCCAAGGAGACTTATAAGATTTTTTTAGTTTAAATCAGAGACTTCAATTATTGACTGAAAGAAATTTAGTATTAGAGTAGTAAACAAATAACTTGGCCAAATTAAACTGTTTTTAGTTCAATAGTAAGGTGGAAATATGAAGGAGAATTCACATTATCAATTTTAACTATTTTTGACAAGTAGCAATTCTTCTTTTTTTTTTGTTTTAGTAATATTAGAAATAATTGAGTGGTCTCAAAAACCACTTTTGTGGAGCAGGATTATTTCAAATCATAGTTACGAGTTTAGACCATTGCTCTTCCTCACAATCATATAAAGTTGTTTTCTTTTAAGTATTTGTTGAGCAGAAAAACCACTGGAAATTTTACTGATTCTTGGAAAAGAATGTTCTGACATTATTCAAACAGCAAATACAACGAAATAAAATAAAACTGTTTAGCCATAAAAGATTGAAAGCAATGAGAACAAGGATCACAGCTACCCACCAATCATAGTCATTTTTATCACCATCAGCATCCAGGAGGTTACTGCCCTCCCCTCGAGCTGGAATAGAGATGCCTAGCTTGATATCTGCAAAGTACCTCAATTTCGTTGCTGTTATGCATCAACTCACAATTAGATTAAGAAAAGAATGCAGCAACAGCGACAGGAAAGGCAACTAAATGTGCCCAAATCAAAGTACGGTCAAAATAATCGTAATGCAAAGATTAGCTAAAATCGAAATGTTAAGGAGGTTAAGTCAGAAATTTACACAAGGAGTCGTCAAGATCATCCGATGAGTGAAGCAAGAAGTTGTCTTTTTCTCTGTTTTGCATTTCTTTAAACAAGGCAAGATCATCATCTTTTTCTTTAACCAGAATTCCACTCTCAAGACTTCGACCTCGCTTGTGATCTATTCTTAGCTCCCTTCCAGGAGACCTTCTAATTGCAGGAGAAGGAGGCATTTTCCCACCACCCAGAAAAAATGTACTGTCACAACAATTTCTGACCCATGCTACTTAA
>JAJIYU010004109.1:0-25043 GCA_030144865.1 Tinospora cordifolia | reverse complement strand
AGTTTATCATAATGTATTATCTAATCTGTCATTATCTATAATTTTATAATTTATATATCATTAATTAATTAAATATAAATTATAAATAAATAAAATTATAAAAAAGTATTAAACAACTCTTCAGAAAATATATATATATATTGAGTGAGAGACCAACAAATAAATAAATAATTCTTTTGGGACTTTTAAATAATTATTTAAGGACCGTCTAGGCCCCGCCTAGTCCTCGCCTGGGTCCCGCCTCGCCTTATGGAGGCTTATCGTCTTAAACAGCCTTACCGCCTTGACAACACTGGTTTAATATGATATCACTTTTATCATTAGTACAAGTCTCTCATCCAAAGGGCTTAATGTTGGCAATGCTGCTCGTCATTGCTTAACATTAGACCTAGACTTTGTATAGGTAATGAGGTTCCATAAATTTTTCATCCTCTTTCATTCTTATTGCTGTTAGATTTCAACTGTTTTGGCTTGGCATTCTCCTAGTCAAGCCAATGGGTCAATGAGGCTACATTGGTCGTTGAGTAAAGATTAAGTTGAGGATTTCTTACTGCCGTGAGGAGCAAAACAAGTTAATCATTATGTGAAATATGGTCATTGATGATTGAAAACATGTGGATGGTTAACAAAGATATAACCACTTGTGACATAAATGTCAACTTAGCCCTTAATGGAGTAGAGTGCAGGAAGCGGATTTACATAGTTGACTCATGTTGCTAGAAAAAGAGCTTTGTTGAGTCAAATTGAATATCTCTGAATTAGTAATATATGTAGAACATATCAGAACCACTTAAGAACAAGTTATAATTCTCTTACTTCCAATTTTGTAAATTAGTTGTTTTCCTCTTTAGTTGGTTGGAAGCAGGAATAATAGTTCATTTGAATCAAAGTAAAGGGTTGCCAGTATCATGGGCTTATACTAGGGAAAGAAAAGGAAATGAAGGTGCACAAGTGTGAATACAAAGACAAAAGAGCAAAAAGGAAGAGGAGAAAATATTTGTTAGCTGTAGTTCTTTTGGAGTACCATCTATGAAAATATATTAAGTTGTGGGGCCAATTTAAGTCAAGGATGTTGACCCAAGCTGAATTCAATATCTTTTCTTATATCAACTATTTCTAAGATCCAACAGAAGTTTTTTATTTTTATCCAAATGTATGTGATTCATGTGTTAGGAATGAATATATTGGAGAAATGGCAGAAGTATCCTAATTGGGGAAAATATTAAGGCAGTTCATAGATATATAATGAAGGACTTTTGATTAGCCACTTTGGAAGGATGACCTTGTATCAATGGATGGTAATGTTAGAAGTAGAGGAAAACCTAAAAGAACATGACTAGATAATGAATCATAGGACTTCTCAAATTTTAATTGACAATGTGTTTAGGATTCTGCTTGAGTTCCCATCTTAGAAAGAATAGACCTTCGAGTAAACAATAGTTCACGTGTTCTAAAATTATGATTTGCAGCCTCGATGTTATTCAAGATGCTAGTAAAGTAGGAGACAGATTAAAATGCATAGCAAAAATCATAAATGAAGATTTACTATTTTAGAAAGTTCAAGAGATCTTTCATGTAATAATGCCTGTGATATCAGGTGCCGCATAAGTGATTGTCTCTAGAAACTTTGGACTTTTTTTCACCTTGGTGCTATTGTGAACCATAGTGGCGATATTGTAGTCACTTGGTAACTCCCTTTTGATGTAGATTAGGTGAGAGATCAAGGAGATAGTTATTAAAATTCATAAATGAAAGAGATCTTTCAAATATTTTAAGTTGCGGTGCTCATTAACCTTATCTCTATTGCACCCTCTTTTTAGTTGTTATATACATCATCCATACATACATATATACATTCCTACACACATGCGCACATACACGCATATATCAAATGTCTTGGACCTCCATGATGCAGTGGTAACATTGTGTATTTCAACCTTTCCCTGAGCTTTATTATATTAATAAAATACTGAGACTGGCAAATTTATAGATGTATTGTTTTTTGTGTTGGTAGAACCTAAAGGAAAACCCACAGAGGCCATTCGAGGGGGAAGGTATGGATCTTGCTTTGCCGTTGCATATTTTATTTTGAGTTCCATGATGCCTTGCCTAGACCTGAAACTGCTGGCGCTTGAAGTGTCAAGCAGGTTCAGTTTTATGACGATGATGTGCGATTTTGGCAACTATGGCGCAACCGTTCTGCAGCTGCTGAGGCTCCATCTGCAGTAAATCAGCAATCAGCATTTAGCCCTCCCGCTCCATCAACAAGAGGGAGACATTTCCTTGTCATTTGTTGTGAGAACAAAGCCATATTTTTGGACTTGGTGACAATGCGGGGTCGAGATGTCCCAAAACAAGATCTTGATAACAAGTCTCTTCTCTGGTAATCCAAAGTTTCTCAATTTTGCTCAATATTCATTCTTTACCTTGGTAGAAGTTCTTTAATAACTAAAGGTGCATTTTGCTGATAGAATGCTTTCAACAAAAACCATGTCATAAACTTGAATCTGCTCTAACTGGCATCATTAGAACAGAGGCAGCTTAACTTTAACAGAAAACTGTAGTTACTGAAGCTTTGAATGTAGTGTGTGGAAACTTGCAGATACCTTTTAAGTGGATAACTGTCTGTTCTCTATATTTTATGTTGGGGAAAACAAAAAGAAGGGACAAATAGGTCAAGAAGAAGCATATGAGCTCTGCAGTTGTTTGGGTCAATCCTTTTCTTGCTTCTCTGCTTAGGACTGCTGAAGTCTCAAACCTATGAAATATGAAACAATTTGATTGTGGGATTTGAAAATATAGATGTTAAGAAGGTAATTAGCTGGCAAATATTTTATTTGAATTCTTTTTTTTTTTTTTTGGCCTTCAGTGCTTGTTTTTGAAAGTTTTAAATTTTGGCAAATGTTTTCAGAAGCAACTTGGTAAATGGTGAGTCATACAGTGTACTAGGAGATCTTTAGAAGAATCTAAGGTGAATGCTGGCTTCATTGTAGTTTTGTGAGGATTATAAATATGGCAAGGAATTAAGATAATTGCTAAAATATTGGTGTCTTAGAAGAATTCCCATCACTGGATCTCTTGATTTCTGTTTTCTAGCTGAAGATGCTCTCCCGAGGGTTCTTGGTGATTATTGGCATCTGGCTTCTTCTCCATTTTGTAGACTGCTTGGAAGGAGCATAATGCTCGTATTTTTGACAAGAAGGATTGTTGTGTTGGAATGTCTGGAATTCTTCTGTTTTCTTGGTTTAGTTGTTGGGTTTCTGGTTATGAGTTGTCCAACGGATATTCTACTTCTGATTGGCAGCCTAACTGGAATGCTATCTTAAGCTGTTTGTCCCTTCAGCCCCATTTTGTGGAGCTCCTCCACCATTTCTGCTTTTTTCCTTGCTATAATCTTATTATTATTATTTTTTGAAAAAGATAACCACTACAATTATAGCTGCTAGAAATATAATTGAGCTACCTTGTAACGAAGGAAACAGAATTATGTAGTCAGCAAAAGGCTTTTCTGTGTTGAGTACGCATGTAACAGTACTAGGTGATGAATTACATATGAGGCTATATCATTGATGAGTGAAATCCTTGTCTGGATAATAATGAACCCACAACCGGTTGACTTAAAAGGATTCATAGCATGCCATTTCATCTGCAAAGATTTTAATATGGAAATATGAATTTACTGAAATTGGTGTCATGTCAAAGCAATCATCCAACAGCAAGATACATAAGATGTGACGAGTGTTCCACAGAGTGTTCAACAAAGTATTTTCTAGCAATCTAATATGATAGTGTCGAGAGTCATAGTTATTATTTAAGAGGGTTTGTTCTTTTGTCTTGGAACAGAAAAAGTTTGTGTTTCGAGCTATCCAAGAAGGAGATGGATAATGTTGGAAAACTTTCTCTTGGAACTTGAAGGTAGGTGTTATGTCAAGGCAATCATCTAATTGCAATATCCATAAAACATGATGAGTGTTCCAGAATCTTCAATAAAATATTTTCCTTGCAATCAAGAATGATGATGTCAGGAGTCATAATTAAAAGTTTTTGTTCTTACATTTGGGAAAGAAATACTTTGTCACTTTGAACTAGTTAAGAAGGAGATGGATAATGACCCATCAGGGTATCGGTGGGGTGCTTGGGCAAAGAAGTATGACCAAGGAGGTTGTGGGTTCAACTCCTAATCTCCCTCCCAAGCTTTTCCAAACTCCTTGTGGTGTGTGGTCTGTCTTATGCCTTTGACCTCTTGGGTTCTAGCATTGTGGGTGAGTGGCGGCCGCCCTAATTGATTAGTCAGATCATAAAGTGAAGGATACCCTGGTCTTTAAGGAAGGACATGGATAATGTTCGAAGACTTTCACTTGCAAATAGCTTTGTTGATACCAATAGGGAGGCTTGTTTTGAACTTTTGTCATGTGAGCCTCAGGAATCGTTGATGCAGATAAGCTAGCAGCTAAGTATCTTTACTACAGTAAATTTGAAAAGGTGGCTGGGGGGTCCAACTGTGTTTCTTAGAAAATTGCTTCCAGTATGACAATTGCTGACTGTGCGCTGTGGCACCTGTGGAAAATGGCCATTGTTTTTTTGTTTTCAAAAAGAAACTAGAATAGGATGTATATTAAACAAGGCTAGTAATAGAGATATGTTATGAATTAGTGAAGATTCTAAAACAGAAGATTCTAGAGTAGGATATATATTCATTGTTTTTCTTTTTGAGTTTTTGACAAGAAACAGAAGTATATTACGTGTGGAAAAAGTATTGTGAACCTTGATGGATTTTATTAAATTTAGGATCTATTGCTTCATAATAGTGAGTTGGAAAAGTAATTTTACTTACCACTTAAATTTGTCTGATACATGAAAACTTATCTTTTTCTTCTTTTTTATTTTATTTTATTTTATTTCTTGTGAAAAGAAACTAGATAGAATCATACAGGTAACATATAAAAGGAACGTAATCAATGTTTGGATGGACAAGATGTTCTGCCCACCAATCAAGTGGAAATGAATTACCTCAGTAATACTATATCATTTTGAGTTTAACGAATTACAATTTGCAACCCAAAATGAAGTAAATGCCTTAGATTATTCTCATAATAAACTCTCACGGGACTCCAAACCCTTGAAAATATGTCTATTCCTTTCATTCCTCATGCTCCATATAATTGCAAGAATTATTAGCATTATTGCAAGAATTATTGCAAGAAGTAAATGTCTTAGATTATTAGCATCTAATGTTTCTTCCATATGTAAGATAACAGGAAAATGTAATAGGCGCCTCTCCCAAATCTAATGTGCTAAGTGCATTGGGAGAATGCTGCAGTTTTAAAGATGATTGTTAGTTGAACAACAAACATCTTTTTTTCCTCTGCCTTTTTTGGATGTTGATTAATTAATTTATTGTTGTTCTTATTGTTTTCTAATCACAGTATGGAGTTCCTTTCAAGATCTTCGGCTGGTGATGGACCACTTGTTGCTTTTGGTGGATCAGATGGTGTGATTAGGGTTCTTTCGATGATTACATGGAAGGTATTGGAGAATTTAATTTGTTATGATGTTTAATTCATTGTTGTTTGCGTTTTTCAATTCTTTGCATTATGTTTGTTTTGATGCAGCTTGTCCGACGATACATGGGTGGTCATAAGGGTTCCATATCATGTTTGATGACATTTATGACTTCTTCTGGTGAGGTAATCTTTTATATTCAACATCTGTCACCCAATGATGAGTTATGAAGATATTGCATGTACCAGTAAGTTAGTTGAATAATGGTTTAGCTCTTTTCTGATCTTGAATTAAAAACACATCTCGCAGTAATTTGCAATTAGGTTTACTTGAGTGATCCTGTTGCTGCTTTTACGCTTACAGCATCCTTCTTTTGTTAATTTCATGAAATGGGAACCGGAGGAATTACGGAAGAAGGTATATAAGTAGTTGTACTGAACTACTTGTTTGCTATCGCCCTTCTCATAACATCTCTCTCGTTTCCAAGTTGAGGCAGAGTCAGCTTCTTAGCAGAAACATTCTCTTTCTTTTTCTTTTTCTTTTCTTACTTTCTTTTGGAAGAGGAGGAGGGGTTTCCTTTTGGTATGCCCTACACTTATCTTAGCTTGTCTTGTCTTGTCTTATCTTCTTAAAGTTTTTTTTTGGGTTATGCTGGGATATTCTGCCAGCCACCATTTTTTCCATCCTTAATACTCATCCATATTTCTTTTAGATTGGATGGGAGCATTATTTAATCAACATTAGTGCACAACTTGAATCAATGCATTTGTTACTATTGCTAGGTTACTAGTGTTGATCTTTACCTAATCTGTCTGAATTCTCTCAATCCATATGTTATTTCCCTACTCCATGACAATTCTCACTTCTATAATGTTTTGTTTCTCTCTATGTTCTTTCTTTCTTGTGTTTCAGGTCATCAAATCAGATTAGCTTTTTTAATATGCATGATGTGATGTATTTTTTGAGTAGCCAATACATTGTCCTTAGCATCTGTGCGTTAGAGTTGATCTTTAGAATCATTTGTGTTAAAGTTTAAACTTAAAGTCCTTAGGTTGAAATGACACCAAGGAATTAATTCCCAACATCAAAAAACTTTTATTTTTAAGAGCTTTTATCATATTTTTTATGAAGAAAGTAGTGAAAGTTTGGAGATCTAGAAATTGAAATGAGATGGTAATTGAAGAATTTTCTTGGAAAAGAAACTACTGAATTGTAATTGATGGGGAAACTGGGAGGTGGCTTCGATGGACCGACATGGAGGCCAGTATAGTTGGAAGAGATGGAGGATACAAAAAAATTCGAAGAAGTAAGGGATTCGTTTTATTGGTAGAAATGTTCACTAATAGGAGAGGCAGTTACTTGAGGTTGACGAAGATTGAGCAGGGGAAGCAAAGTTTAACCTTTCTCCCAGATGAAGGAAGAAATCACAACTGGAAAGGATTGGAGAAGAGAGCTAGACGACTGCCTTCAGATATTAGGAGCCACAGGACAAAGGGTTGAAGCAAAGGTCATTGATCGGTTGGGGAATACTCGAAATAGAAATCCAAGGAAAGAAGGTCGAAGAGCTGATTACTCAAATAGATCGACAAGGCAAACAGACTTAAATCGGAGCAAGAACTTCCAAAATAACACTAAGCATGCCCCGAAAAGGTCAACCTTACTCAATAATACAACCTATGTTTCGAAACAAAACTTTGACAGGAAGCTAGAACAGAAATTGTTTGGTTTTTTGGCAGTTTACAAAAGTAATATAGTGGAAGGACATAGAAGAGGAGGTCACAATGCAGATGGAGTTTGATTGTAGACTTACGTCGATATGCGGCGATAAGGCACTGTGTAAATGCCCAAACAAAGCAATGTGGAATAGGCTGAAGAAAGGAAAGATGTCTTCGACTTTGAATTATGAGATTAGAGAATGGGAGCGTGAAGCTCAGTGGCATAATAGGGTTTTCTACTGAAGTCAAGAGTGGATTGGAATAGAAGAAATACCTATAGAGGATTAGTTTCAGACTACGTTGGAATTAAGTACTCAACATTGTGGCGGTCAGATTCAGCTTGAAAGCAACTTCGGAGAAGGTGAAGATGGAGATTTCAAAAGATACGAGATTGTTCTCGGTGAGGCTGTTTCGGGTTAACCTTGAAGAAGAGGGCTGATGCGAGGGAAGCAACCCAAGTTGTAGACTAGACAGGCAAGACTAAGTTGACAATGATGTCCACAACGCTCGCTCGACCGTCGGGGACGTCGAATAGATTGGAGCTGGAGGAATTTGACGGTTGACAAAGACGGTCATCTTCAGGACTTGAACATGCAACACAAAGCCGTGTCAGAACGGTGCAGAGTGGCAAAGATGGCTAGAGTGTAGATGCAAGGGAAAGGAGATCAGATGAACGACGCGATTGTCCTTACCAGTATGGTGAGAAAAGTTGGCATTGTAGGCAGAGAGCCGAGAAAGGATACCCATGGGAAGTCAGGGCCAAAAGGGAGTCTAGGTGTTGTTGTAAATGGCCAAGATGGAGAAAAAGGGGGACACGAATATGGTACATTTAATATGCCTTACATCTCATCTTTTGGCGAAGATAGAGAAGGGTTGGTGGTAGTGGGCCGAGTGCATCGACAAGGGACTTGGGCCTAGGAAAATTTATGTAGGGCCCATAACAACTCTGGCCCAAGGGACGGGCCGTTGAACAGGCCAGGTGAAGATTGGGCTCACCAAGGTGCTAGAGACGGGCCCACGAGATCCCACAATGGTGCGCCTAGGAAGCTATGGTGTCTCGCCTATCAACCAACAGATTGGAATGGCCCAAGTCAATTTGGGCATGTTAGGTATGGGCTGCGGGTCTCAAGAAGCTGAGCACGATATGGGGTGCTCAGAGAGAAGAAGGCCAGAGGGGGAGAAACAAGATAATCGCAATGTGGTCCAAGTTTATTCTAGGCGGCGTAAGAAGATGATCGAGCTCCATTGAGCAAATTAGGATGCTACTGGGGAAGTGTTAATAAACAAGAATAAGGAGTGGAATGGGAGGATCTCAAGCTCGGTCTTGAATGGTAGCCTCAACGTCGATAATGTGATGTCGGAAGAGGATCAGGTGATGGACTTCCAAGAGGTTGAATCCTCTAGTTATAGCAGCAACACTTGAGTGATCGAGAGCATTCAGAGGGTGACGGTGACGATATGATTAGTGATGCAAAAACTTTAGATGGTAACATGAAGTGGCTCAACGAACCCTAGACCCTAAAGCTGGACTTTGATGCTTAAAAGTAGAAGAGTTTGAAAGTGACTCTTGAAGATGATGTAATGAAACAAAAGATAAGTAAAATGGAGCGACGACCAATAGCAGCGACAGGAAGGATAAAGGAGAAGAACATTGGGAAACAAAGAAATAGGATTGACCAACGTGACCATGAACGAAAGTCAAGCAAGGCGACCAACAAGCAAACATACGTGGAGAAAGGGACATGGAAGAATATTCTTCTTCAACGCATGATAGAAGTGGACGACGAAGGATGGATTTTGGTACAACGGAGGCGAAGAGGCAGTAAATACAAATCACAACAAAAGCAATCGAAAATGCTAGTTACCAGTTACCGAAAAAAGCAATTAATCTCTCCCCGAGTTGGTCAACTCAATAAATATCGGGTGATGAAAACGACAAATGGGGAATGAAATTATGTGTCGTTCCCCACGAGATTTAAATTCTTGTTGTTTTGTCATTTGAGAGGCTGTAAGGAGGTAATAATACAAGAAGTTACCTGTAGTCGTCATTTTCATATTGCAGTGACGAAAGAGGTGATTAGCTGGGTGAAAGGAAGAGTTGAACAGGCGCTGAACAAGAGTGAAAATCCAAACAAAACAGACGTTTTTTGAGAGCACAAGATACAACCTAACCATGGAGGTGCTTGTAAATGAGAGAGGAAGGTTCATCAAGCTAACAAAGATGATCAACGACCAACATGAGATTGTCGTCCCGAAGGAGAGAATGACGGAGGATTGGAGAAATCTTTGGAAGGCGCTGGATATAGTTGTAAAAGAAGTGGCAGAAAGGCAAGCAAAGGACGAAAATAGAGATAGACTAGACTGCCACAACAACGCTAGATAGAGAAGGCAATGAAGGCATTGAATGACGAGAAGGAGGGCAAAAACAAAGGAGCATGGCGACGTGAGGAGGAAGGGGGAAGACAATTAAAACGAAACTTTGATGCAGAAATCAGAAAAAAGGGGTGGAAAAAGAAGGAGACGCATGGAGTGTTGTCGAATGCTCAATCATGCAACTATTAAAGAAAGAGATACATATCAAAAGGCTGGACGTAACCAGAGGCATGATCTATTGCTAGGACGAAGCGGACATTAAAATCCTAAGAGCGGAGAAATACCATACCCTTCTTGGTGGCTTTTACATTGAAGAGTGGTTTGAGGAGCTTCATGAAATAGGAGCAAAGGTGGTATGCCGGAACAGTTGGATGAGGGTCGAAGGAATAACATTGGAAAACTGGAATATCCAAACATTCGGAAAGATCGACTAGGCATGCAGCGGATTGATCGATATTGCACAAATCACCAGCTCTAATTCCTCAATGTAGAATGCGTTCTGTGATTAAGAGGGCATGAATCAGGATTTTTGCCAAAGGAATTTGATATCTATGATGATAAAGGCATTCAGGAGTTACTTGTTGTTGAAGTGGAGAGAAATTAGGGGCTAGAAATCAAAGAGCTCTGGGTACAACTGTTGGAGCAGTTTATCGGAAACCACTGGACATGGTTGTTGTACGCCGGTAGATGGAAGTATGGTGACCGGCATAGCACAAAAACCGAGATTGAAAGTAGCGGTGAAGACGATGTGGAGTCTGAGGAGGAGGAGGAAAGGATGAGGATGCAAGGACCTAACTTAGGCGACGATGCAGGAGGGCTGCTCAGAAGGAGCAATGATGGGAGGCCAACGGGCACTGACTGGGCAGCAGGGTACAATGGTGGCCACATCACCATAAATGAAAGAAACACTGTTCATCTGAGTCAGACTATATTAAGCACCAATAAAGATGAGGAACAAAGAGCAGGAGGATTGGATCAAGGCGATTGGATCCAAATGTCGACCCAAATAAGACTGGGTGGGTCCAGTGTGCGAAGCCCAATTAGGGATGTGAGACTCGAAGGGCTTGTTAATGAGGTACAAGATTTGGATAAGTGCAAAAAGGAAGTGAAACAAGGAGTGGGCCCTGATCAAAAGACGGACTCGGACAGGCCCAAATTAGAAGTCTACCAATGGGTTAGGATTGGAAGAGAATGCAGTAAGATTGGGGCCTTGGCTTATTGGGAAGCCTAGATGGAAGAGCATGGGTCAGACTTGGACACAGATTCAAACTATCAGGAATACTTGACCCAAATTGACTCGGAGCGTGTCCCAGATACTCCTCGCATAGCCACAGATCACATCGACACAGAGGCAAGATCACTGAAGGAAATAGAACATCAGCTTGGACATGCCCACAACTAGCTACACACTTATAACTCTGATTATCCTCCCTCCAATTTCCCCAGCAGATCGGGCGAATCTAGATTGAGCCATGTTCCATCTACTAAAAGAGACAGTCAGAGAAAAGGGGTACAACGACGACAAACAACCCCATCCCAGAAGACACATTTATTAGAGGGGGAGAAGTAGATGATCAGTGGGCATGATAATAACGAGTCTCTAAGAGTAAATCAGGAAAGCATGATATGAAAGAGTCAAAGATTTTTTGATACCGATCAATGCCCAGTTGATCGCAGGTCAATAGGCATTCGGAAGGAGGTAATGCGTATTATAGTTCTCATGAAGATTTTTAGTTGGAATATTTGCGGGTGCGGATCAGGGGATAAAAGACGAGCTATTAGGAGATTCTTATTTACTGCAAAAGTGGATTTGATAACTCTCCAGGAAACCAAGAAAGTTGTAATCAACTTGAATTTGGTTGCCGATCTATAGAAGAGAAGATTTGTTGATTGGGTGGTACTTTCGGCAAAGGGCACGGTAGGGGGGATTTTGATAATGTGGGACACCGCATTATGGTGATAGTTGAGAAATGGGAGGGGTCCTATTCCCTTACTATCAAAATCAAAGGTGGCGATAAAGGTGATTGGTGGTTCACAGCGGTGTACTGATTGTGTGACTATAAAGGAAGGGTGGATTGCCTCATTGAGCCTGCCGCTGTGTCGTCCTACATTCAGGGGCCTTAGTGTGTGAGAGGCGATCTTAAAAGATCCGGAATATGGCTGAGAAGAAGAATAGCAAACATACCAAGAGCATAGTGAGGAAATTTAATGATTGGATCCAGGATATGCGTTTGTATGAGCCAGAGTTTAAAAATGTGTCATATACTTGGAGCAATGGAAGAATTTCTCCGGCAATGTCCAAGTTGGACATATTTCGTTGTAATGAACAATGGGGAGAAATATTCAGCCATCAGAGAGTATGGGGTCTGTAGAGAATAACTTCGGACCACTGGCTAATTATGCTGGACACAGATGAGACTAAGTGGGTCTGCCCCCCTTTCGCTTCGAGAATGCTTGGCTACAATAGCCAAAAATAAAAGATATGTCGCAGAAGGATTGGGAGGCAGATACAAGTGAGGGATTGACAAGATACAAAATAATGCTGAAACTTCAAAACCTGAAAGAAAAATTAAAGCAATGGAGGAATGGCCAGGCAACAGGGGATGAAATCAGGAAAACAAAATTAATGGGCAACTTAACAATATTGGATAGCAGACGGGAGACAGAGGAGGACTCAAATTTGTTGGATGAAAGGAGGAAGCTGATTGAGGAGATAAAGGCTCTGAATGGAAGCAGGAAAGGAAGTGTAGATAATGAGCCAAGATGAAATGGGCCAAAGAAGGCGATGTCAACTCAAAATTTTTTCATAGTGTGCTGTCTCTCAGGAAATTCAGAGCCACCATTGCAAAACTAGAGGATAGAGCAGGGAACTTAGTAAAAGACGTGGAGGACATCCAAAAGATGATCATGGAGCATTTTGCCGGGCTATTTAAGGAAACATCCTACAGGAAATGGGGAGTAGAGGGCCTTCAGTGGCAGAGAATCTTAGAAGAGGATAGGCACCTGGTCTGGATGAGTTCACCATTGCGTTCTTTTAACATGAATGGGAAACATTCAAACAGGACATCATGGAATGCTTGAAGGAATTCCACAGAGACGCTGTTGTTAATAGGAAGGTATATGAGACATATTTGTCTCATTCCGAAGAAAACCAATTCTATTCGGGTGGAGGTCTTTCGGCCAATAAGTCTTACCATTAGCTTATAGAAGATTATAGCTAAGACCTTGGCAACAGGTTGCGGGCAGTACTTCCTTAGAAAATAAGTGAACATCAGCTTGCTTTTGTTAAAGAGAGGCAAATAACAGACGCAATTTTGATTGCCAATGAAGCTGTGGATGACTACAAAATCAATGGCAAAAAAGGTCTATTTAAGGTTGACTTTGCCAAAACATATGACTCGGTTAGATGAAACTTCTTGGATTTTGTTCGTAAGCAAAAAGGGTTTGGAGATCTTAGATGCAGATGGATGCAGGTCTGTTTACGAACAACCAATTATTTAATCTTTATAAATGGCAGACCCAGAGGGAAAGTCATTGGACAAAGGGGCCTTTGGTAGGGTGATATTTTGTCCTCGTTTCTATATACCATAGTTCTTGATACACTTACCCAAATTCTTTGGAAAGATGTCTAGGAAGGAAAGTTGCAAGGCATGACAGTAGGAAGAGATAAGGTTCAACTCACCTGCCTTCTCTTTGCAAACGATTGTTTAATTTTTATGCGGAACAAGCACGAGGAACTGAAGGTCACAATGGCAACAAAAGCCAACTGCTGGGTATTAATACTAAGAAAGAGGAAGTGATCAAAGTAGCCGCTGATCTGAAGTTAGCTCCAGGAGAATGGTCGTTGATGTATCTAGGAATGCCATTGGGGGGTCATCCATATAAAGTAGATTTCTGGGATCCAATTATCCTAATTATCAAAAGAAGAACTACTGGCTAGAAAATGGGTTACTTATCAGGGGGGGAAGATTGCTATTACTTAAAATAGTGTTACAAGCTATGCCAACATACTATATGTCGATATTCAGAATGTCGAAGAAGGTGGCTGGCATTATTGAAAGACATGTAAAAATTTTTGTGGAAACAAGAAGACTCTAAGAGGGGACAACTCATGGTTAATTGGGCATAGGTCTGCAAAACAGTCCAACACGGAGGCTTAGGCATAGGAGGAATGATTAAGAGGAATGTGGCCTTAAGGGGCTAATGTTTGTGGCGCATGATGGGAAGACTGAAATCAGTGTGGACCAGAGTAGTTCAGAGTATACATGGATCAAAGGCATTTGGAAGAGAAACTGGCTTGAACAAAAAATGTAGCTGCAGGTCTCCATGGAAAGATATATACAATTTATATGAGCAATTTTGGCCTCATATAATATGGAAAGTAGGAAGAGGAGATAACATTGGATTTTGGGGAGATATATTGTGTGGAAGGGAGAAGTTAAAGGACACGTTTCCTAATAAATATAGACTGTCAACGAAGCATGAGGCTCGGTTATCTGAGTTCAGAATATGCAGCAATGAAGGGGATAGGGCACAGTGGGACTGGAATCTTCACCTATTTAGGAATGTAGGGGATGAACATATGGAAAAGTTGAGTGAATTGCTCATCAAACCGCACTGATTTCGTCTTCAAGAAATAGAGGTTGAGGATAGACCAATTTGGAGTAATGAGACAAGCACAAAATTTTCAGTAAAGTCATTTATGGAAAAGCTGACAGCTCGATCCAAACTTCAGACGGACATTCTAGCAGAGTTCATTTGGAACATTAAAGTCCCTTTGAAAGTGAGAATACTAGCGTGGTTAAGTAGCTTAAATAAGCTAAAGAACATAAAAAATCTCCAAAAGCGTTACCCTAACTATATGCTAAATCCATCTATATGTATAATGTGTAGGAATAGTGTGGAGAGCACCGAGCATTTGTTCGCAGCTTGCAAGGTGACGATGGCAATATGGCGACAGTGGCACCAACAAAACACCAGCATACTTCCCCCTTCTGAAGACGCCCTGTTTCATATACCAACAAATGAAGAAACGACAAAAATCCAACAATATTGAAAGGTAATCTTGGTAGCGGTGTGGTATACCTTTTGGGAGGAAAGGGACAATAGACTTTTTTTGGGAAAAAAGAATTCGGAGTGGATGATATGGGAGAGGTCCAATATTCTGTTTGCTATATGGATCTTGAGTTCCAAACTAGGAAGGGGTTGTACTTTTGGAGACTGGCTTTGTAATGGGGGGAGTATTTGTAATGCATTGAAAATTTGTACTAAATGCAATAAAGATAAAATTTATTTCCTACAATTATATGAAGATTCGAGCTAGTTGGAATTCGTTTCCAGTTTACACGAATTAGCAAGTACTTAATGACATTCGAAATAGCAAATAATACCTTGTGTCAATGCATAATACGAAAATTGGAAACACAAGTAAATAGAATCTTGATATATTGAAAGAAAAAGGGAAAATGGAAGGAATTGATGCTGAAATGAACCGAAAACACAAAGAAAAGCTCAAAAAAATGAACCACGGTCTTGCGAACCAAGATCGCTGTCCTCTCATCGCAAGACCGCAATCCCCTCATGGAGGATCGCAGCCTGCATTTTTGTGGAGCCAAATAGTGCAACACACAAAACCTAAATCCTACACTTAGTGCGGCGGCTGAGGGAAGAAATTAGAAAATGTCTACTAACCGGACATCCAAACCTGACAATCCTTGATTTCTGAAACTTTATATAAAGGGCCTCTGTGCTCACATTCTCTCTATCCCTACAAGAATTGATACGTCCTTCTTGCTCTCTCTCTCTCTCCCCCCTCTGCCTCTCTCTTGGCATTTTCTCTCCCTCTGGGGTTGTTCTAAACAGCAATTGGGGGTAGAAGTAACGAATTGCTACAGAAATTTTGTAGCAGTTAGAGTTGAAGTAATGAAGTGCTGTCGGATTTTAGAATATCCTAACTGATTTGTTCAACTGAGGCGGAAGTGATTTCTAGAACCTCCACTTTGTTGTTTTAGATTAATGAAATATTCATGCACGTTTCAATTTTAGTTTATCATGCATGTTTTAATATTAGTTTAGCATGCCATGTTCAATCATTCCTTGAACCATACCATGCTTAGACTTCGCATGTTTAGGTTTATTTTGATATACGATGCGTGAATGTAATGTTTTCATGCTTTCATGTTGATACCATGTTGAATCTTATTTAACTAGTTTATATTTTTTGAATATGAGAATAAATGAAAGATTTTGATATTAAGAACCACGTATTGTCACAGTGATCCACAAGGATTGCTGTGGGTGTTCTTTATATGCGATTAGTTTACATGGATGAGGTTCCAAAATACTTGGAATATGGGTGAGACCCTAAGTCCAATGAAATTTGTGGCATAAAGAAATGCCTTTTCACTCAAAGGAGGTGTTTTGATAAGAACATCAAGGGTTAAAACCCTTTCAGTCTAATTTACAACGATTAACAAGAAGTTGTTTGAAACACCTAATGATTATAAGTGTTTGAATTTGGATGTTTCATTAGCTTGAAATAATAACTTGGTTGTTTTGAATGATCCACTGGGCTATGTGCTCATCCTTCCTACTTTAAATCTTTCATGGACTTTGATTAACTGAAGATGCATGATCAAGACTTAGAATATCTTTAGTTAGAATACTTCTATTTAATTGTAAGGGCATGTTGCCCAAAATTTGATATTCCACTGTAATATTTTTATTTGAGTCATGTACTCTTTCCATTATTCAATAAATAAAGAATGTTAAATATTTCTTTTATTTCTAATTGCTTTGTCATGTTGGATTAATTATTTAAAACTAAGTTAGTTAAGTAATGTGAGTATTTAATGAGACTTGGGATAAAAAAAATTAAAAAGTTAAGTGTCAGTCACTTGTAAAGTAATACTGGCCTAGACTCGCCTTGTGGTTAAGTCTAAATAAGAACTTGGGGGTTCGGGGTGTTATAGTATTTTACAGTATTTTATAACATGTAACTAAGACCGGATACCTCATCTGACATTTTGTGTTATCCTTTTATATTAATATAGTTTTTGTTTTCAAAAAAAAAAAAAAAATGTGAAAGGCCTCAACAGTGATAAGGAAGGTGTAAAAAGTGAAGGAATGAAGGAATGCTTATGTCAGCAGAATACATTATTCCTTGCAATGGTCCCAAACTCTGTGGAGGGTACGCTCGATCAACATATCTTAGACCTGGAGGGGTGTAAGCAGTCGGTTGAATCCTTAGTGAGAGAAGTTGTGGCAGAAATTCTGAAGCAGGTTAACGTCTCATTGATTCCAATAGCGAAAAAGAGGGAGAATATAGTGGAGGAGGACGACTTGTAGGGAGGGGCAGTTGGGGTTGGGGCTGGGAGGCTTGTTAGTAGCTATGAAGATCTTATCTTGGAATATCTGGGGCTATGGGTCTAGAGATAAAACGAGAATGATAAAGCGGGTCATTGGAGGAAGCAGTCCAGATTTCATGATTCTTCAAGAAGTGAAGAGATTCGTGGTTGGGAGAGAGGTGATTGACGAGATGTGGCAAGCTAGATTTAAAGATTGGTTCTATATGCCAGCTGAAGGGACAGTTGGCGGTTTGCTGGTGGCTTGGATTCCAGAAGATGCATAATGAAGGATAAGTTAATTGGACAATTCATAGTTTTAGTAAAAGTTCAACACATAGAAGGGATAGAGTGGTGGCTCTCAGGGGTGTATGGCCCATTTGGCAGAAAGGGGAGAGATCTTTTTTAGGATGAGTTGGGGGCACTGAGTTCTTTTTGCAGAGAGTGGTGGTGTGTGGCAGGGGACTTTAATGTGGTTAGGTTTGGTTTAGAAAAAAACAGTGGGTGTGCTACTTAGAGTATGAAGTAATTTGTTTGTTTGATAAGGGAGCTCAGCCTTCACGACCCTCCATTGTTTAATGGAGCCTACACTTGGTCTAATTTTCTAAAGGATTCGGTATGTTGTCGGCTGGATTGGTTCTTATTTGGAAATGGTTGGGCTGAGCTTTTCCGTTATTGCCGTTTGAAGGTGAGAGGCCGTTTTGTATTGGATCATTGGCCAATCTCTCTTCGCAATTCTAAGCCAAGTTGGGGGCTGGGCCTGAAGAGATTTGATGGGAGGTTGGCTTTCTACCTAGAATTTGAGGAAAAGGTGAAGGTTTGGTGGTCCTCCCTGGTAGATGGGAAGTGATAGGACTCTAAGTTTATATAGAACTTCTAGTAGTCAAGAATGGTTGTCATGAATGGGGAGTTGCATCATTGGGGGAGAAGGAATCTAGGAGGAGGTCATTGGAAAGGAGTATTTGTCTTCTTGATCAAATGGAAGGGAGCAGTGATTGGGATGAGGGCAAACGAAAGGAAAGATGAGGAAAAAAAGGGGGAATTGTGGAAATTAATTAAGGATATGGAGAGGGGAGAGTGGCTCAAATCAAGGGTTAGGTGGTTGAAGGAAGGAGACATTAATTCTAAGTTCTTTCATCGGCTATTGAGTGGGAGGAAAATAATAAATTCGGATGTGCAATTAGAGGAGAAATAATAGAGAGGAAGACCAAATAGAGGAGAACATCTTAGCCCACTTTTCTGAGTTGTTTGGGAAGAAGCGGAAGCAATTGTGGGGTTTTGAAGGGCTTCGTTGGAACCATACTGGGATGGAGGACCAAAGGACTTTAGAGGCCCCTTTTCCTGAGGATGAGGTTAGGTCGACGGTCTCAGAAGGCCCCTGGTCCGGATAGATTCTCTATAGTTTTTTATCAGAAGTGTTGGGAGCTAGTGAAAAATGATCTGATGGTGGTTATGAAGGAGTTCCATTGGTCAGGGGTGGTTAGCAAGTGCACTAATGAGACTTATATCTGCTTGATCCCTAAAAAGAACGTCGCCAGGATAGTTAAAGATTTTAGACCCATTAGCCTCACCTCCAGTTTGTACAAGATTATTGCTAAGGTACTAGCAAATAGGATTAAAGGAGTTATGGGCGACACAATCTCGGAGAACCAGTTCGCCTTCGTTAAGGGAAGACAAATCATGGATGCAGTTCTAGTGGCTAACGAACTAGTGGAGGATTACAAATCTAGGAACAAGCAAGGTGTGGTGGTCAAAGTTGATTTTAAAAAGGCTTATGATATGGTTGGTTGCGACTTCATGGATTTTGTGTTAGAAAAAAAGGGTTTGGGTAAGAAGTAGAGGAAATGGATTCAAGGATGCATAAAGTTCGTTTCTTAATCTATATTCAATAATGGGAGGTTGAGAGGTAAAATTGGGGTGGAAAGAGGTTTAAGACAGTTCCCCTATCTCCGTTCTTATTCACTTTGGCGGTAGATGTTTTGGGGCGGTTGTTGGATAAAGGTAGGGAAGTAGGAAGAGTTCATGGCTTTGTGGCGGGGAAGGAGAAAGTAGAAATTTCGCACCTTTAGTTTGGGAATGATACCATGTTATTTTTGGAGGGGGAAAGAGTAAATATCGAGTATACTTTTAGTCTAGTCAGGTGTTTTTGTTGGGCATCAGGATTGCGAGTTAATATGGCTAAGACTTTCGTTATTGGGATAGCTACTTCAGAGTGTTGGCTGAGAGGGATTGTGGAGAGTATTGGGTGTCATTTAGGGGAATGGCTGATGAAGTACTTGGGGATGCCACTAGGTGGTCACCGAGGGAATCACAACTTTTGGGATCCGGTGGTTGTATATGTAGCCAAGAGATTGGGGGGGAGAAGCGAATGTTCCTCTTGAATGGGGAAGGATTACCTTCTCGAATGGGGAAGGATTACCTTAATCAACTCAATATTGGAGGCACCGCCTACATATTTTCTGTCTATTTTTAGAATCCCAAAGAGAGAAGTCGTCTGGATTGAGAAGATGATGCATGATTTCCTGTGGGGCGATGATGACGAAGGCTGCCATATGCACTTAGTGGAGTGGAGACAGGTTCAGATGAGAAAGGACCAAGGAGGCTTAGGGATTGGCAATGTGATAGCTAGTAACAGAGCGTTGGCAGGGAAATGGGTTTGGAGGTTTACAAGGAAGCAAGATAAACTTTGGGAGAGAGTAATTAGAAGCAGATATGGTCAGAATGTGAACGAAAGAGATGCAAATATTCAAAGAGATGCAACCTTTAGAAGTCCTTGGAAATTCATACACTCTTTTCATCAGTACTATGATCCCCTCATTGGGCTAAAGATTGGGAGAATGTATGGTGGGGTACTGATACATTTTCAGATCTCTTTCTTAGATTGTACCGAATGTCTTTCGGTCATAATCGACCCATTTCGTTTTTCTTTAACCCTAGGCCAATCGGTGTGGTGGATTGGTGGGAGTTTCATTTGAGGTCAACCAGGGGCTCACGATGTGGGAAGGAAGAGGAAGCCTTTCGAATTTTGTCAAAAGAATTTACAACAGAGGATAGTGAAGACAAAATAGTATGGATTAAGAAGAGTTTCGGGGAGCTCTCTTCTAAATCCTTTTTTTCTTATCAGTTGTTAGATCCTTTTGTTCATCCATCCACAATTTTAAAGAAGATATGGAAGGCTCTGGTTCCTTCCAAAGTCAAGTTTTTGGCTTGGATTGTGTTATGAAGGAGGCCAATATAGTGGATATGCTTTAGAAGAGGTTTTTTGGTTATTTTTTGTCTCCATGTTGTTGCTTGGGAGTTTGTGGATTATGTATTTTTGCAGTGCCCAGTAGCATCCTCCGATCAGGAAGTGGAGTGAGCACTTCCTTGCCTCTTTTTGGATTAGTGATTGTTCCCTTTCAAAGGGCTACTCTATGTTAGAAAGGGCGAAATGGTTGGGCAACATCTTGTAATTGGGAGGGGGGAAGGGTGTCTTTTGGGAGTTTTTTCTTTTCTTTTCTTTGTCCTTTTTGTTTTTTGGGGTTGTGGTTCCGCCTTGTTTTAGATTTTTGATCTCAATATGAATGAAAGTACCTGTTTCCATTAAAAAAAAAGTTTATACTTTAAAAAATCATTTAAATGCAATATGAAGCAATAGAAATGCATCCATAATTTATGGCAATCATCCTGAAAATGGGATAAAAAAATCGTCAATTATGGCAATTTGAATTTCTATGTTTTTTGCCCTATTTAAATTTTGAGACCCATTCTCAACTTCTATCAGACATGCATCCATAATTTAGAACATATTTTAATCTCTTGAGCAAAGCTACGCTTCTAGGATTCAATACCCACTTTATCTAAAAAGAGATGCTTCAATTTTTTAAATACCTTGAAATAAATATATTGGTAAAATGTGGAGGCAAAAATAAGGAAGTAAAAGGTGAAAAAAGAAAAAAAAAGAATTGAGATTGATGATTTTTTTTTTTATAACAAACGTAAATATTATATTATTTAAGATAAAAGGGGATGAGTTATCCCTATAATAAGGAGGAACTTCATGAAATTTGAATAAACTGTTTTGTAAATATATTGAAAAAAAAGAGAAGATGCGTTAGACCAACATTCCTTTGTAGAAGGATGCAACAATATGTAAAATTTATTTTTTATAATTGACTATTATATTCAATTCTTCAAAAACAAGTTATAGATGGCGCGATACATCACATAAGCAGATACCTTACTCAAAGATGCCAAAAGACGTTCTTGACCAAGATTTAAGTTATAATAGATGGAAAAGAACCTTCTCAAGTCCAATGGCATTTGTTTAAGTTGTTGCTTTCTAGATATTTTAAACATTGATTTCATCTCAATATTGTCATCTTTTCTGCAATTGTTCTATTAGATTCTCATTGAACTTGAATAAACTCAATAAAGCCTTTTCTCTACTTACCAGTTTGCAAATCTTTTGTATTATCATAAGCGATTTTCTTAAGTATCTTTTGTATTAGATTCTCATCTTACTTTACTGTTGTGATTAGAAGTTGATACCTCATCCAGTTACTATTATATTCTATTTTTTTTTCTTTTTAGAGAGTATGATATTCTTCCCTTATGATCTGACTAATCTATGGGGGTCCCCTGCCACCCACAAAGCCAAGTCCCAATATACCCAAGGAGTAGGACGGGTTTACCCCTCTCGAGGAATTTGAAGAAGTTCAAGGGGGAGGGTCGAGAGTTGAACCCACAACCTCCTTGGTCATGACCTTTCCTTCCAACCACCCCGCCGATACCCTGATGGATGGTATTCTTTTTATACTACCAAAACATTTATCTACATTTGTTTTCAAGAGGAAACTAGAAAAAATACATATTCGAATGAGTACAATTACAAAGCAAGACAAGGAATACTGGAGGTGCCCATAAAAGGTCCCAAGAAAACAACACCAAAAATTTAGCTACGTTAAAGTTATCACATTGCTTGCTTGCAGATTCTTGTTAGGTTTAATTTACGTGAGGTTGCCATTGAATACTTATGATTCTCTTGTTGGTCCATACGAATTCATTTATTTGTCTACATGCCATCTCTTTTATTTCAACACTTCTAAACTTGTCAATGTTACCCTTGAAAAGTTTGTCCATAGAGGTCTTTAGTATTTGCTTGTACTTTTACCTTTGCTATTGTCGGCAAAAATATTTTTGTTATTTTTTGCTCTTACCTTTGGGCTCATCACATCATTCGTGTTTTATTTGTAAGGCTATGTGCATTGTTTTTAGTCAATGTCTGCTCAATGCTCAAAAGGACGTTCTTGCTCTCTCTTAATCAGTAAACACTTTTTGTCGATTTGCTTTTTCTTGGGTGCTCTAAACATGCCAGAATTACAAATAAGTGACTTGATCATGTTATTCTTACATTAGTCAATTTATTCTCTTTAATTAATTTAGCTGCTTCCAGTTCAAAGGGAAATCAATTACTAAGGCACCTTTACAAACACTGAGAGGTCAGAAAGAAATAGGTCTCTGGCAGGAGTTAAACGTTCTCATACCTAGCATGTGCTATGAGTTTGTCCAAAGCTGGTTGCTTAAAAAGTATCTTCAAAAAACTAATCAAGGGGCTTCGGTGTGCTGATGTCATGCTACTTGTGGTCACAGGCGCTTTTGGTTTCCGGTGCTAGTGATGGTTTGCTTGTATTTTGGAGTGCTGACCATGGTCAAGATTCACGTGAACTTGTTCCCAAGCTAAGTTTGAAGGTATCCTCCTTTACTCTTTCACTGTATCCCCCTTTTTCTCTTGGATTAATTCTGTTGTAATGACCGAGTGATTTGTTTCCTAGTTCTTCCAAGGTAATAAGTGTTGTTTTCTTTTGCCTAGAGTGTAATTATAGGAAATTATTTTCTTGCTAAAAGTTTCTTTTTAATTTTAATGAGAAATTGCGTATTGTAAACTTTGTGTTGAAAATAATATGTACACCTTCAAGTATAGCAAATCAGGTCATGTTTCACTTTCCCCAAAAAAGGGAAATGAAAAAGAATAGCAAATTAGCAACTGCTTTAACCCTCAGGAGTGTTTATGGTGACACAATCAGGCACATGACGGTGGGGTGGTGGCTGTTGAGCTTTCACGAGTGATGGGGGTTTCTCCACAGCTGATTACAATTGGTGCAGACAAGACATTGGCTATCTGGGATACGATCTCTTTCAAGGTACCTTACAACATTCCAAGATTAAGTTTCAGCAATACAATAGCTTCGTGCCTCATTGTGAGCTAATGTTTTGGATGATTTTTGTCTTGTTTTGTGTGCTCTCACTTATTAAGGAACTGAGACGCATCAAACCAGTTCCAAAATTAGCTTGCCATAGTGTGGCATCATGGTGTCACCCTCGGGCGCCAAACCTTGATATCTTGACTTGTGTTAAGGATTCTCATATTTGGTATGCTTGCAGCTTTTGTTGGACATACTTAAAATCTTTAGTTTCTTGTCTTCTTTAGGAGTATTAAAAAAATGTTGTTTCATTTGCTTATGTGGGTGCAATTTCTGCAGGGCAATTGAACACCCAACTTATTCGGCATTGACGAGGCCACTATGCGAACTTTCTTCTCTTGTTCCACCAAATCTTCTTGCATCCAACAAGAAACTTAGGGTATGTAATAAGTTATTGACTTTTTGCCTTTTGGAATCGCCACTGTTGATTTAAAATCGTTGAAGTCATCAGTATTTGAATAAAAATCTATGATGTTCACCGATTTGAATTTCACAATTATGATTCATGTCATTAAATGACATAAATTAGAGAAAGCTGATAAATTGATGCTGTTAGTGAAAAAAGTGCAGTTTCCATATTGGCCTAGATTCTCATGGTATTAATTTCTATTTGTCTAGAACTCTTGCATCCTTACATTTTAGTGAAAGTCATGTTTTGGTTTTGCAAACTCCTGATTTCATTTTAATATATTTTGCCATGGGCACAATGTTCTTTTAGTTTGCTCAAATGTATATCATTTATTTTTTGTAGGGAAACATAAAAGTAGATTATATTAGATAAGAAGATAGGGGGATTAGTTATTCCAATTACAAGAAAGCAGGGGATGAGTTATCCCAATTATAAGTCGTTCAAAATGCTGGCCCAATTTAACAGCCAATTGCCAAAAGCATAAGCTTGAGCCAACTTCTCAACACTAACCAGCTGAGCAAACAAAAACATCGACCAGGCAAAAACTTGAACCAGGATAGAGCTTTGATCCCTAAATGTTCTATTATTACTCTGTAGCCGAAGAACCATAGAACAACAAAGAAAATACATGTCCAGTACATTTTCGGCCCACCCAAAACATTTTGAATTGAAAAAAAGTCAGAAGCAGCTGAAGTGCATGAACGTGTGGACTGACAAACCCATCATGACCAGATCTCCATGGCGAAACTACACTCTTGAAACAAGTGTTGGGAAGGCTTCTCACTAGCCCTGAGGAAAAAAAAAACCAACACAAAGGAAATTAAACCTAAGTGGGAAATTGCCTTTGAAGATTGACTACATAATTAATCTTGTCTAGACCAACAAGCCATCCAAGTATTTTGACTTTGTGTGGGACATTGGTGGACCACATAAATGTGTGGAAGTGGAAAGGAGCTTTAGAATTGGAAGATGACATTGCAAGGAAGAAGGAATTATTGGCATAACTGCCCGAGGGATCACATGACCATAAGAACCAATGTTGAATAAAAAAAGGAGCTGTGGCGATGCAATCAAGAAGCATTCCTACATCATCCAATTCATGATCATGAACATTCCACATAAAATGCAAATTCCAGTCTTGCATGTCCCTATGAATGTTGATTGGAGAGTAGTAGAAGTTTAACAACTGGAGCGTTGTGTAGAACTAATAGACTATATAAGGAGGGGAATAACTGATAGAATGGTGAAGGGGAGCACCAATCATCCCCCCAAAGCCCTAATATTGGTACCATCTCCAATTTTTGGTTGTATATGGTAACTGGACCATTGATAAATTGAACGAAGAACTGTCCATGGGGATTTGAGAGTAACCTTGGAGCGCAAATCTGCTGTATTTAGCTGTGATGGCGAAAAGCCCTAGGGCTTGATGGATTTCTGATGAAAATTTGTCAGGATTATT
>JAJIYU010004108.1:0-25180 GCA_030144865.1 Tinospora cordifolia | reverse complement strand
AGTAAGTTCCTCCTTAGAATAAAATATGGCATTGGCCAATGTCATTGGACCTTGAAACTTGGGGACTCTTACTCACCAACCAAGCACTTAGGTCATAAACCTTATGAACGAATCATAAGAGAAGAACACCCATAGTATTACTTAAACAACTATGATGGTACGTGGTTAAAATCACCACAATCTGATATTTTTATATCATAATCATGAAACATAAATAAAATATCAGAATATTGCATTAAACTGAAAAATAAAAACAAAAACGTTGCATCCATCATACATAATCATGCATCAAACGTATAGGAAGGAAAAAAAACCTAAACATGATACTAACATGAAGGGAATTACTAATGCATGACATTAGGTAGATACTTAGATCTGAAACGTTCATGAATGATAAATGAAAACTAAAACAAGACATAAAAGAAACTTCAACAAACAAATCATCAAGAATGAGCATGCTAATGGCTTGAATATGGAAAAGAGTTTAAGAGGGAAACTTCCACCTCGAATGATGTTTTCTCTAAAATCCAGCAGAGGTTCCCCCAAGCTTTGAAACTTCAATTTTCAGCATAATAACTCTCTAATGATCACCAACTACTAAAATTAAAAGCCTTTCCTTAGGCACAAAAGAAGACATCAAAATGAAGAAGAGAAAGAAGAAGGTTTGAGAGCACAAGACATTTTCACTTGCTCTTTGGAATGAATGATTTGTGAACAATGAGAGGGGGTATTTATAGTTTCTCAAGCATGCTGAGGGATGTCCTAGGGTAGCTAGGGCAGCTCTACACCTTTGGGCAAGTTTCCAAACACCAAAGATAAGACATGGTAAGTGTGCATATTCTAGCATGCGTGCATATCTTCCTTGTGGGTCCACTAGTGGTTATTTCTAATTTAAAATCAGACTAAAATACTTCTAGAACCTTTCCCATTTCATTTTGGACGTCCCATATTGAGGGAGGATATTCTCTTAGCACATTCTCCTTTTGTTATCTTGCTTGCTCACCAAATAACCATATACATGGAAGTTTTCTTTCTTCCCTTTTGAACGTCCAGCTGATGGTGTACAATATCAAACCATGAGAGACACACAATCACATGCTGATATTCAAATTTGATCCTCAAGGAAACTTCCTAACCTAGGCATGAGCAAAGGTGGCATTTTCTCCATGGAGAGAATCTTTCCCATTTTGGCGCCATGGTCGGATCATCCTTTTTATCCACTTTCTATCTTGGTTTCTTGAGCACAAATGATGGCTAGGGCTTGTTTTATAGGCACATTTTATGGTCTAGAAATATCTAACCTAGACATCACACATGTGCATGCACACACACATAGAGGTTGATTTTGGCTTAATTGGCAACATGGTGTACATGATCACAATGTGGTGTGCTAGAATCATTCTTTCATGAATTTCTATAGGTGACACCTCTTGTGGGTGTACTGAATCATCAATGTGGTGCATAGGATCATTTTACATGTATTCAAATTAGAGAAGACGTCCCAAGGTGATTGGGTAGGGTGAAGGTGTACAAGATCATGGTGTTCTGCCCATGTGACTTGCACATGCTTCGTGTGGCCATGTCTTAATGGGTTCACATGAAATTAAATAATTTAAATATCTCCTTATTCATGAGGGATTTAAGTGTATAACCTATAGTTTTGGAACCACATGATCAAGACCTAAATTTTAAGGTACAATTTGGTTGAGGTGATTTTCTTCCAAAACATTCCGTATTTAGAACCTACCGAATGCATTAGGAAAATGGAGGTTCAAACCTTGGCCAATTGATCTGATTTTTGGATATGTCATGTGTCTTGCTAGTTTATGCCATCCCCTAAAGTTTCGAGTCATTTTGAGTTCGATAGGTACCTCTATTCTCTATTCTTTCCAAATTTGGACCCCCCTGTAGGGAAAAACCCTAATTTTGGCTGATTAGGTTGATTTTCAAATATGTAGTTTAGTTTGTTGGTTCATGACACCATAACTCGTTTCGGGTCATTTTAGGTTCATATGGGTCACCAAATGAGAATTTTGTATTTTCTGTATTCAACCCTAAAATGAAGCTAGATTCATTCAAATTTCACTGAAAAGATAGAAATTTCTTATTTTGTTGAAAGGAAGTGCACCGAACTGGCCAAATTCTCCCAAGATCTGATTAGGGGAGAGAAATAAAAGGCTAATAGATTCACACAGGGTCTCGAGATGTTGATCCAAAAGATTGTGAAAGCTCTAGGCCTAAAGACTTACAAGGACATCGTGGAAAAGACCCTAACACTAGAATAAGAACTCAACCTGGAACAAAGGTTGAGGGAGAAGAATAAGAGGCTCAGGAGTGAAAATAATCAAGGGGTTCAGAAGAAAAGAAAGTATGGTGGAAAGCACCACATACATAGAAACCCATGAAGTCATGGCCACCCCCACTTGATTGTGTACACCCAAACCAACTTAAGCCAAAATCGGCCCAACTACGTATACGTGTGTGTAAACATGTGAGCAACCCTATTTAGATAGTTTCTTGGAACCAAGATGAGCATCTTTGACTACTATATGGTGTCGTCTCAAATTTTATATTGTACACCCATGCTTGATGTCCAAGAAATAAGAGAATGGGAAAATATTCTTTGTGTGTTTGTGTGATGAGCAAGCAAGGAAACCAAAAAGGAAAGTTGCCATGAGCACATATAGGACGTCCCTTTTGAATTAGAATATGATTTAAACCTCTTTTGTGTTCACACATAGTTAGGAAACAAGATTGTACTCATATCTTTTGAATTAGAAAGCCATAGTGGTCCTACTTGCCTACCTCATGCACACTTTCCCTCTTTATGCAAATAATCCCCTTATGAGTTTGGAAACATGCCCAAATGTGGTGAGCTGCCCTACTGCCCTAGATGCCCCCCTTGTGTTCATGAACACCTATAAAGACTCCCTATTGCTTACATTCATCTCATCCAAAAGCAAAGAGTTAACACTTCCCTCTTTGCTTGTTCTTGCCTTCTTCTTGTCACCCTTCTCACTGTCTTTTCTTTCTTGTGTGAGAAGTTCTTATTTCAGTATTTTAAAAACTTGTTGAAGTAGTTTTGTTGGTGATTAGTAGATCTTGAAGTTTTGAAAGTGGTAGATAAGGGGAACCTCTGTCAGATTCTACAAGGAAACACAGATTAAGGTGGAGGGGATTTCTTGAACTTCTACTTTGTTGTTTTGAATTTTTAGCATGTTCATGCGTGTTTCAAATTTAGTTTTCAGCATGTTTAATCATATTTTAATTTTATTTTAACATGTTTTTTATGTTTTCATCACTCATGAGGGCATATCATGCTTAGAATCATGTTTAGGATTTAATTCAATGTTTCAAGCATGCTATGTAATGTGTTCATGCTTTCTTGGTTGTTTAAAATTTTGATATTTACATTTTGAATTTCTTTTATGATTATGTGATTCTTAAATAAAACAAATTGTAGATAAGAACCATGTGCTGTCATAGTGACTCATATAGGTGCTATGGGTGTTCTTAACACATGCTTGGAGTGTGTGGTTGCAGGGCGGAACTAAGGGATACTTGGTATGTGACATCCAATGGAAAGTGACAAGGAAATGTTTTTTCACCCTAAAGAGGGGTATCTAAATTAAGAACATAAAGGGAGTAAAACCTTTTAAGTCTTAACGTCAACTACAACAAAAAAGTTGTTTGAATCAATTAATGCATGAAACAATTAATGCATGAAAATGCTTGAATTGGATGTGTTATTTATTTGAAATGGTAACTTAGTTGTTTAATGAATTATCTACTGGGCTATGTGCTCACTCCTTCCTTTTATTGTTCAAGAATTTGAAATGCATGATCAAGCTTGCTAAGGAATTAGAAAGTCTATTTTTAGAAAGCTTCTATGTAAGGGCATATTGCGCAAATTTTGAATAAAGAGTTCTGCTGAATTTTTGTTTTAAAATTCAGAGTTACGTATTCTTTCTTTTGATTATATGAATTCAATAATGTATTTCTTTATTTTATTTTTGAATAAACAAAGAGTTTGAAGTTTTCCTTTATTCACTTTTATTATCTTATTGAAAATTAAACTAATTGGAAGTGAATTTATAGGTATTTCAATAAGCGTTAGAATGAAAGAATCAATATTCAAGTTATGTACTTGTAAACATAACATAGGACCGAACCCGCCTTGTGGTTGAGTTGAAACCTATTTTTAGGGGGTTGGGGTATTATAAAGGTGGTATCGAAGCCTAGGTTTTAGGTGCCTTGGGCTAGAATTAGAAAACTAATCAGTGGTTGTTTGACTATAATTAAAAACTCAAATTAGGGTTTCACTTTGAATCGAATTGAATCTTGAATGCCTTGGGCTAGAATGAAAAAGTCAATTAGTGGCTGTTTGAGTAGAATTAGAAACTCAAATTATAGTTTCACTTTGAATTCAATTGAATCTTGAATGCCTATGGGTGTTCTTAACACATGCTTGGAGTGTGTGGTTGCCAGGCACAACTAAGAGATACTTAATATGTGAAATCCAATCGAAAGTGACAAAGAAATATCTTTTTACCCTAAAGAGGAGTATCTAAATTAGGAACATCAAGGGAATAGAACCCCTTTCAATCTTAACGTCAACTATAATAAAAAAAAGTTGATTGAATCACTTAATGTCTTGAAAGTGTTTGAACTTGGATGTGCTATTGATTTGAAACAGTAACTTAGTTGTTAATGAATGATCCACTTGGTTATATTCTCACCCCTTCCTTTTATCTTTTAGGAAATTGAAATACATGATCAAGGTTGCTAAGGAATTAGAAATTATATTTTTAGAAAGTTTCTATGTAAGGGCATGTTGCCCAAATTTTGAATAAAAGGCTTTTGCTGAATTTTTATTTTAAATTTTAGAGTTACGTACTCTTTCTTTTGATTATATGAATTCAATAACCTATTTCTTTATTTTATTTTGAATAAATAAAGAGTTTAAAGATTTCCTTTATTCACTTGTATTATCTCGTAGAAAATTAAACTCAATGGAAGTAAAGTTATAAGTATTTCAATAAGTGTTAGAATTAAGGAATTGAGATGCAAGTTGTGTACTTGTAAATGTAACATAGGACCCAACCTGCCTTGTGGTTGAACTTAAACCTATCTCTAGGGGGTTGGGGTGTTGCATAAGCAGTTTAGCATGGCCACGATTGGACTTCTTAATAGTCTCTGCATATCTCCCTTGATTCTATAAGTTTCTCCTAATGGTAGGGTTATGGTCACTCTTCTTTTAGGACAATTTATCTGGGCTTGGTACTGGTCTAACCAATCCATCTCCAAGATTACATCATAGCCATAAAAAGGTAAAGTACATATGTCAACTATTATGACTTCATCCCCGAACCTTGGGTTACAGCTATATATTCTTTTCAAAGTCATAGTGGTCCCTATTGGTGTGGACACATTCAAAGTTACAAGTAGTGTTTTCATCACAAGTTGTAACCTATCAGCTAGTTCTTCAGAAATAAAAGATTTAGAGGCACGCAAGTCAAATGACAATTTTACGACAACATTGAACAATAAAAATGTACCTTCCACTGTAGGGACCTGGTCATCCTAAGCCTCAACAGCAAACATTTTGGCCTGATTCTGCCCACGACATGAATATGCCCCTGATTGTCATGCGACTGTACACAAAACAAAGCCTGTGCATTAGGACAATCTCTAGCTAGATGATCCTTCTAGTTGCATACAAAACAAAGCCCTTACTTCTTTGCTTGTTACCTTGACTTGTTTTTGGCCTATCCCTGTTTCTATGTATGTGGAGCTTACCCACCATTCTTTCTTTTTTTCTGAGCCCCTCAATCATTTTCATTCTCGGGTCTCTTATTCTTCCCCCTCAACCTTTCTTTCAGGTTGAGTTCTTGTTCTAGTATTAGGCCCTTTTCTACAATGTCTTTGTAATTCTTTAGGCCTAGAATCTTCACTATCCTTTGGATCTCCATCTTGAGACCCTGTGCGAATCAATTGACCTTTCTTTTCTATTCCCTAATCAAATGTAGTAAGAATTTGGCCAGTAACTTCCTTTCCTATTTAGCTATAGTCATGTCCCTCTGATTCAATCAAACAAAATCCTTTTGTAGTTTGCTCAAGGTCGCCTCTAGAAAGAACTTTTCATAGAAGATTGCTAAGAAGTTCTCCCAAATCATGGCATCAACATCTATATTAGGGTCTATCCTCATCATACGCCACCAAATTCTAGCTAGTCCTTTGAAGTGGTGTGTGGCTAGTGCCACCCGTCTCGACCTAGTTACCTTTAGTACATTGAGATTTTCCTCCATTTCTTAGTATGAATGGTCCGCCGAGATGCAATCTGTAGTACCATCAAATGAAGGAGGATGGAGCTTCTGTAGCTCTATCAGCATCTTCATTTATTTCTCATTCTCCAAACCCTCCTGAGCCCTTTGATGGTGGGGATGTTGGGCCATAGGTGTTAGCTGTCAAACCTGGGTAGGTTTAGGTACTTGAGGCTATGGAGACACCTGAGGCATTATCTGTGGCCCTCAACAGTTGATCCAGCACCCTCTATGACAACTCGTTCATCATGGCCTCGATCCATGCCTCCAATCCAATAGGCAGTTCTTGTTCTTGTTGCTTAGTCTCATTAGAGGTAGTGGATCGGGTTGTGTACATCCTTGCTCTAGCCATTTTTTATAATTTGAGTTGGTTATCAGTATTTACCTCGTCAAACATTCGTACTATCATAACTCTAGATTCATGTCTCTAGGTCCTCAATCTGTTCGGTGGCCTAAAACATTTTCTTCTAAGTTCTTTTCATGCATAGGTACAGGATTTGCTCTCATACTACATAGAAACTAAAAGATATAGAAGTTCCTCGGTCTCGTGTCCTAATCAAACAATTTTTTGTTTTCACACAAGTTTCAGTCTCTAGCCTATGTCCTAAAGATTTATGTTTTTGATCCACTATGCCACCCACGGCTATACTATGTTTCTACCTAGGGCCTTTCCTCTGGACCAAGGGTTCAATCTGGTTGAATTACAACCTCCATCTAGTCTAGATAGCACATTTAGCATCTTTTTTGATTTCGAATCAGTTTCTTACCCTAATTTTTCAACTTCTAATTTTCTATTATAGAAAGTAAAGGTATTCTTCAATTCAGACTACTTGTACAAGCTGGTGGGACAACATCCAGATTGGGTAGCAAGACTGAAGTCTGTTTAGCAACCACACTATCTTAGGTGGGATAACCCACCTCCCTTTCTGTGTTTTGCAATACTCAGGATAAGGCTTACCCACTACTAGCTCAACTTGTAGTCTTTATATCCAAACAAAACATTTCAAAAACATATATTTCCTTTTTGAAAACACCTTCTAAAATAATTTTTATTTTAATATCAAAATAGAAGGTAGGGCATTCAAGTTTCAATTCAATTCAAAGTGAAACCTTAATTTTAGTTTCTAATTCTAGTCAAACAACCACTAATTGACTTTCTAATTCTAGCTCAGTGCATCTACCAACTGAGCTTTGATACCTCCTTTGTAACACCTCCTTGAAACTAGTTTAAGCTCAACCACGAGATGGGTTGGGTCTTATGTTACATTTACAAGTATACACCTTCCATCTTAATTCCTTTGTTCTAAGACTTATTGAAATCCCTCATGAATACACATTTTATTGTGCTTAATGTTCAATTCAACAAGTGCAATACAAGTAGAAAAAGGAATACTTCAAACTCTTTATTTATTCAAATAAAATAAAGAAACTTACATTCTTAAATTAATTCATAAAATGAACACATAACTCTTTAAATAAAAAAAAATGTAGCGGGAGTCTAATAAAACAAAACTTGGCAACATGCCTTTACATTGAATAAAAGAAAATAGAAGCTTTCTAAACATAGCTACTATCCGATTTTTATTGCCATCATATTCAATTTCCTAAAAATGCTAAAAAGAGAGGGGTGAGCACATAACCCAATGGATCATTCATCAAACAACTAGCTATTTGTTTCAAAATCACGAACACATCCAAATTCACACACTTTCAAACATTAAGTGATTCATACATCAAATTGGTTCAAGTTGATGTTATGACTAAAAGGGATTATACTCCCTTGATGTTCTTCATTTAGGTACCCCTCTTCAGGGTGGAAAGACATTTCTTTGTTACTTTCCATTGGATGCCACATACCAAGTATCCCTTAGTTTCACTTTGTAACCACACACTCCAATCATGTATTAAGAACAGCCATAGCACCCATACGGGTCACCATGACAATATGTGGTTCTTATCTTCATTTTCTTATGTTTAAGATCATATAATGTAACACCCCAACCCCCGTATCTTTAAGCATTGGACATAACCACCATTCTCCTGACAATGGACTTAACCAATTGGCAGGTCGGGCCAGTGTTACTTTACAAGTGACACACACATGTTCTTTTCCTTTTCAATATCTCGTGCCTCTGTATAAAAATTCAAGAATACAAAATTTTCACTTTAATAAAATCAAGACAAATTAAAAGTGATAAAGAAATTCAAACTATTTTATTCATAATAAAAAAATTGAAAGTACAAAGCTTTTCAAAAAAACTAATTATTACAGTGAAAAACTTCAAAATACTTTTCAGTAGAAAAGATTTAAACTATGGGCAACATACCCTTAAAAATTCTAAAAATAATAAGATAGAAACTTTCTAAGAACTATTCATGTTCAACTGCTTCATAGGTTTCACGTTCCTAAAAAAAATAAGAAAGGAAGGAGTGAGCACATAGCCCAGTGGATCCTTTTTAAACAACCATCTTTCATATTTAAACTCATAACACAATTATAATTCAAACATTTGCAATTATTAGGCGTTTCAAACAACAATTTGTTTAAGTTGAATCTTAAACCAAAAGGGCCTTTAATGCCTTGATGTTCTTAACTAAGTAAACAGGGCCCACTCAGCATCAACCCGTTAGTGACATGTGTCAACATCAACCCGTTACACGTGGTCACTCACAAGGTACTGTGGTACACGACCCTCAAGTACTTAGGTCTGAAAACCATATGACCTAACTCATATGAAAAGAACATCCATAGCGTCGCCTTGACCACTATGATAGTACGTGGTTATTATCACCATCGTCTTAGATTAAGTCTCATATCATTTTCTCATAAAATAAAATTTCAGAATATCAAAATCAAACTAAAATTCATAATATACATAATCAATTCATGAAACATTCATAATCATCACACTTTAATTTAAAAGCCTAAGCATGATACTAACATGGAATGGATAATATAATTGCTTAAACATGAATCAAAACTGAAAAACTAAAGTAAACTTTTAAAATTCTGAAACTGAAATTGAAAATATTTGATTTTAGTGAAAAATACACAAACAATGAGTATGCCATAAATTTAAATAAGAACAGAAGGGTGTTCTAGAAATCACTTCCACCTTGTGAAGCTTTCTTCAAAAATTTCTGTAGCAATTCCCCCACGTACTAGTGTCAACGAAGATCACCCAAATTAATTTCCTAACCCAAGAGAAAAACTTCTCACACACAAGAGAGAGGAAACAAAGGTGAGAAGATGTGCCAAGAAGAGGGCTTAGAAAAAATAAGAGGAAATTTCAACTCTTATTTTTGGAAAGAGGGAAGTGAGAACCTAGGGGGGTTTATAGAAATTTTCAAAGGGGAAAAATAGAAAGTTTTGAGTTTTTCTTAGAGTAAGACACCTAATTCTCTAAAATTTCATATTTCCTAATTATAAGAGGAAAATACGTATTTTTGGATTTTTTCAGAATTTAAAAATCAATTTTTAGTATTTATCTCAATTTTTTAGTAATTTTTGACGAAGTTTTTGTCGATTTTCATATTTTGTTGTATTTTATAAACCGGCTAATATCTCAGCGCATCGGATCGTCCTCGAGACATGCACACAGATCAGATCGGAGGGTCGAGATTGGTGCAAGTCGAGTCGCACTGTGTGAGTTCTAAATCAAGATTTTGCGGCTTTGATCGTGGCTGTTCGATCATCCTTGATCATCTCCGTCCGTTTGATCTTCGTTATCCTGTGTGCTCGAGCGTTGGTGCCGATCATCTTGCGGCCGTTGGATCACGAGATCTGAATCAGGTCGATGGTATGTAGCCGTTGGATGCATTTTGAGTTATATTTATATGATTTTCAGCCGAATTTCATGTTCTATTTTTGAATTTTTGCCAAATCTTAATCAAAATTGACTTTCTAATCTTGTTTTCACGAAAAATTGCACATATCCTTATATTTTTGGCTATGATATCCCATGATATACATTATATTCATATATTTTCTTCCAAAAATCCACTAAATTGCTTTTATTCTTTATTTGGCTAAACTAGGACTTACCAAATTTTGCATCCTTCAATTTCATATAATTCTCTAAATAAATTTTCAAATTTCATATGAATTTTAAAGATGTTACAACCTACCCTCCTTAGAAAAATTCCATCCTCGAAATTTGTACATATTTAGATATTCTTCATGAATAGATGCGGGTACTTGGTCTTCATTTCGCTTTTGAGTTCCCACATGGCGTCTTCTACCATGTGATGTTTTCACAGTACCTTCACTAATAGGATATCATTTGTTCTTAGATTTTGTACCTTGTGGTCAAGGATTCTGACCGTTGTTTCCTCGTACGTAGCATCATCTTGAATATTCACTTCTTTCCAGTATATTTTCTCAACATGGATACATAGAATACGTTACGTGCTATAGTCATCCAGTTTCGTAGGTCCAACTCATAAGCGTATTCTCCGATTCTTGTAAGTATTTCAAAGGGTCCGACAAACCTTGGAGATAACTTTCCTTTGAATCTGAACCTTTTGATACCCTTCTAAGGACTGATCCTCAGAAATACTTTGTCCCCAACTTGGAACTCTAATGGTCTTCTCCTTTTCTTAGCGTAGCTCTTTTGATGACTCTGTACAGTAGTCAGTCTCCTTTGTATTAACTTGACTTGGTTGCTTGTTTCTTCCACCATGTCTGGCCTAGTTAATACTTGATCTTCAGGTTCAGCCCAACAGGTAGGTGATCTACAAGATCTTCCATAGAGAGCCTCAAATGGAGCCATTATTATGTTTGCCTGATAACTGTTGTTATAGGTAAACTCTACCAAGTGTAAGTACTTGCTCCAATTCCCCTTAAAGTCTAAAATGCAAAACCTCAACATATCTTCCAAAATCAGGATAACTCTCTCGTACTGACCATCCGTCTGAGGGTGAAATTTTGTACTCATGGTGAGTTTAGTACCCATTTCCTTCTGTAGACTCTGCAAAAATTCTGAAGTAAAGCGATGTCTCTATCAAACATGATAGTCTTGGGCACACTATGAAGCCTGACGATTTCCTTTACATAGATTTATCCGAGCTTACTAACTTGGTCCGTGGATCTAATTGGCAAGAAGTGAGCCACTTTGGTGGGACGATCCACTATCACCCAAATGGCATCTTCTCCTTTTTGGTTTCTTGGTAAACCACCGATGAAGTCCATGGCAATGTTATCCCACTTCCATTCAGGGATTGGGAGTGGTTGTAACATTCTAGAGGGTTTCTGGTGTTCTGCTTTCATTTGTTAACATATTAAGCACTTAGAGACGTATTTAGCTATGTCCCTTCTCATTCCTCTCCACCAATAGGTTTTCCTGAGGTTCTGGTACATCTTATCCCTACTAGGGGCATGGTCTACTTAGTTTGATGGGCTTCATCAAGTATGACCTGCTTACTTTGTCCTTGCTAAGGTACACAAATCCTTTCTCCAAGTCTTAGGATATTTTCATCGTCTAACCTAAAGTCAGCATGCTTTCCTTGTGTAACTCCTTTAATTAGTTGAGTGAGCCACTTGTCTTGCCTCTGCTCATCTCTGATCTGATGCAACAAGTCTGGTTGGCAAGATATATTGTAAAGGTAGGCTTCCTTTTCATTAAGGGTCACTCCCAGCCTAAAATCCTCGATCAACTGGTACATCTGACCTTTCTCCTTGTCTTGTTTGTTGAACTTCCTACTCAAGGCATCGGCCACCACATTGGCCTTCCCTAGATGGTAGTGCAATTGAAAATCATAATCCTTAAGAAACTCCATCCATCTTCCTTGCCTGAGATTCAGTTCTTTCTGGGTGTAAATGTATTACAAACTCTTGTGATCGGAGAATAGATTGAATTTTTCATCGTAAAGATAATGTCTCCAAATTTTCAAAGAAAACACTATGGCTGCTAGCTCTAGGTCGTGAGTAAGGTAATTTCTCTCATGGACCTTCAGTTGTCTTGAGGCATAAAGATGGCTTGCTTTTCTTGCATTAAGACTACGCCCAATCCACTCAGCGAGGCATCAATATACAGTGTGTAAATAGCACCAGGTGTTGGGGTGACTAGAACAGGAGCCGTAGTTAATCTTGTCTTCAGTTATTGGAATGACCGTTCACATTTTTCAACCCACTGGAACTTAACTCCTTTTCTGGTCAACTTAGTCATAGTTTTTGCCAACTTGGAAAGTACTTAGGCTTGGGTGCATGGTATACTTGGTCTGATGAGCTTCATCAAGTATAATTTGCTTACTCTGTCCTTGCTGAGGTACACATATCCTTTCCCCGAGCCTTAAGATGTTCTTAGCATCTAGCCTAAAGTCAGTATGCTTGCCTTGTGTAACTCCTTCGATCAGACTGGTAAGCCCTTTGTCTTACCTTTGTTCATCCTTTATCTGGTACAGAAGATCTAGTTGGCAAGACATAGTGTAGAGGTAGGCTTGCTTTTCATTTAGAGTCACACGCAGCTTAAAATCATCAATCAAATGGCACATCTGTCCTTTCACTTCCTCTTGTTTGTTGAACTTCCTACTCAAGGCATCAGCCACTACATTGGCCTTCCCCGGATGGTAGTGTAGTTGAAAATCATAGTCTTTCAAGAACTCCATTCATCTCAATTACCTGAGGTTCAACTCCTTTTGGGTGTAGATGTACTTCAAGCTAATGTGATCTGAAAACAAATCAAATCTCTCACCATAAAGGTAGTGTCTCCAAATCTTCAGGGCAAACACAATGGCCGCTAATTCTAGGTCGTGAGTAGGGTAATTCTTCTCATGGACCTTCAGTTGTCGTGAAGCATAAGTGACTACTTGTCTCTCCTGCATCAACACTGCTCCAAGTCCATTTAGCGAAGCATTAGTATAGAGGGTACAAGTAAAACTATGGGTTGGAGTAACTAGGATAGGGGTCGTAGTCAATCTCTTTTTTAGTTCTTGGAATGATTGTTCACACTTCTCATTCCAATCAAACTTAACTCCCTTCCTATTCAGCTTGGTCATAGGTTCTGCTAGTTTGGAGAAATCTTGTATGAACCTTCTGTACTATCCAGCCAGACTTAAGAAGCTCCTAATCTCTGTGACTGTCTTAGGTTACTTCTAATTCATAATCGCTTACACTTGCTCCGGATCTACAAAGATGCCTTCTACTGACACTACCGTGGCCAAGGAACTTGACCGTCTTCATCGAAAACTCACACTTGTTGAACTTGGCATATAATTGATGCCTTCTGAGTGTCTCCAACACTATCTACAGGTGTTCTAAGTGTTCAGCCTCTGACTTGGAATAGATTAGGATGTCATCTACGAATACCACCACAAATTGGTCAAGATACTATCTAAACACTCGGTTTGTCAAGTCCATGAATGCTACTAGGGCATTGGTCAATCCAAACGGCATCACGGTGAACACGAAGTGTCCATATCTTGTCTTGAAGGCAGTTTTGTATATGTCGGACTCCTTGATTCTGAGTCGATGATAACTCGACCTAAGATCAATCTATGATAAATGAGTGGGTCCTCTCAATTGATCAAATAGGTCATCAATCATCGGTAGAGTGTACTTGTTCTTCACTGTAGCTTGGTTTAATTTTCGATAATCGACACAAAATCTCATAGAACCATCCTTCTTCTTCACGAACAACACTGGAGCTCTCCAAGGTGATTCACTTGGCCTGATGAACCCTTTTTCCTGGACCTCATCGAGTTGTGACTTTAACTTAATCGGTTCTATCGATGTCATTCTATAAGGAGGTATAGTTATAGGGTTGGTTCTAGGGTGAAGTTCAATCTTGAACTCTATCTCTCTAGCAGGCGATAGTTCGGGTAAGTCATCTGGGAATACATCCTCGTACTCACTAACCACTGCTAGGTTTTGTATCCTCTTCAGTTCCATAAGCTCTTCTTCAGAGAGTTTCTCAAACTCATCCTTCTTCCTTAGGTAGTTCAACATAGCTGTGGTTGGGCTCCTCGATAGTTTTTGCATATCTCCATTGATTTTATAGGTTTTCCCAGAAGGTAGGGTTATGGTCACTCGTCTCTTAGGACAATCTATCTAGGCTTGGCACCGGTCTAACCAATCCATTCCCATGATCACATCATATCCATAAAAGGTAAGGTACATAGTTCAACTGTTAAGAGTATATCCCCAAACCTTAGGTCACAACTACATATTCTTTTTGAAGTCACAGTAGTCCCTATTGGTGTGGACACATTAAAGGTTACAGGTAAGCTATCAACTATCAACTAGTTGATAGCTTACCTGTAAGTTGTAACCTATCAACTAGTTCTTCAGAAATAAAGGATTTAGAGGCAGCCAAGTCAAACAATAGTTTCACAACAACATTGAATAATAGGAACGTAACTTTCACTGCAGGGACCTTGTCTTCCCGAGACTCAACCGCGAACACTCTAGCCTGGTTCTAACCACGGCCTTGGTTTTGCCCCTGATTGTCATTTTGATTCTGTCTGGCTTGAGGACGCCCATTCTTACTTCCTCCCAGGGTATTTTGTTGTTGTTGTGTTGTTGGGGAGCCTGAGCTGATGTTGTTGGGTATTTTTTAGCAAGATGCCTCCTCTGTTTGCATAACAAGAACAATCCGAGCCTCTTAGCCTGTTCCCTTACCTCATCCTTGTTTTGTTCCTTTTTCTGTTGTGTGTTCCTTTTCCCTCAACCTTTGTTCCAAGTTGAGTTCTTGCTCTAGAGTTAGGGCCTTTTCTACGACATCCTTGTAAGTCTTTAGGCCCAAAGTCTTCACTATCTCTCGAATCTCCATCCTGAGACCCTGTGCGAACCGGTTGGCCTTCCTTTTCTCCTCCCTGATCAGATCTAGTGAGAATTTGTCCATTTCTATGAACTTCTTTTCATATTCAGCTACAGTCATGTCCCTTTGATTCAGTCGAACAAAGTCCTCCTGTAGCTTGTTCAGGGTTGCTTCTAGAAAGAACTTCTCATAAAAGATCTCTGCGAAGTTTTTCCAACTCATGGCATCAACATCCATATTAAGGTCCATCCTCATCATTCACCACCAACTCCTGGCTGGTCCTTTGAAGTGGTGCGTGGCCAGTGCCACCCGTCTTGACCTAGTTACCTTTAGTACATTGAGAATTTCCTCCATCTCTTGGTACCAATGGTCTGTTGAGATGCAGTCTGTGGTACCATCGAATAAAGGAGGATGGAGCTTTTGTAGCTCTATCAGCATTTTCTTCTATTTTTCATCCTCCAATCCCTCCTTAGCCCTCTGATATATGGGGTTTTGGGCCACAGGTGCTGGCAGTTCCTATTCCTGTTGCTCGGTCTCATTAGAGGTGGTGGACCGAGTAGCTTACCTTCTTGTTCTAGCCATTGTCTATAGATTTAACACCTTGTCATTATTTGCCTCGTCAGATGTTCGTATTATCATGACTCTAGATTCATGTCTCTAGGTTCATGATTTGTTTATTAGCTTATAGGTTTTTCTTCTAGGTTCTTTTCATGCATGCGTACAGGATTTGGTCTCAAAGCAATAAACAGTAAAGCATGCATATCACACAATCATACAATCAAGCTACCACAACAAGGTTCCAAGCTTCAACCTAAGCTTCCAGGTTCAAGTATCACATACCACTCTACCCCTTTCACTTAGGTTTTCACTCATAACAGAGTCGCACCCATTAATTTCGCAAATTGCTCAATAACTAAGGTTCCCGAGCCCACTATACTCCACTGTCCCATACCAACGAGCATAGAGAAACCCGTTCTGCCAGAGTTACCGATCATTCACCACACATGGTCCATCATTCTTTGAGTCTAGGCTTCCTCCATACCCCTGAATTCCTATGCATCCCATACTACATAGAAATCGAAAGATACAGAGGCTTCCCGGTTTCGTGTCCTGATCAAACAATTTTCTGTTTTCACACAAGTTCCCGAATCTACCCTATGCCTTAGAGATTTATGCTTTTGATCCACTGTGCCATCCCTAGCTAAATCACATTTCTACATAGGGTCTTTTTTTGGACCTAGGGTTTAATTTGGTTGACTCACAACTTCTGTCTAGTCAAGATAACATATTTGGCATCTTTTTTTACTTCTATTTACTTTCTTGCCCTATTTTTCCACCTTCTAATTTTTCTTTTATAGAAAATAAGAGTGTTCTTCAACTCTGACTACTCATATAAGCTAGTGGGACAACCTCCAGATCGGGCGGCGAGATCGAAGTCTGCTTAGCAACTGTGCTTTCTAGGGCGGGATAACCCACCTACCTTTCAATGTTTAGCTTTACTCGGGACAAGGCTTACCCACTATCAGCTCAACTTGTAGTCTTTGTATCCGAACAAAAAATTTCAAAATATATTTTTCCTTTTTGAAAAAACTTTCTAAAACATTTTTCAATTTTCAAAAATAGAAGGTAGGGCACTAAAATTTTAATTCAATTCAATGTGAAGCCCTAATTTGGGTTTCTAATTTTTTGTCATGCAACTAATGTTTGACTTTATATTTCTAGCCTAATCAACGCATTTTTAGGCTTAACTTTCTATTTTTAGCCCAAGGCACGTAAAGTCTAGGCTCGATACCACACTTGTAACACCCCAACCCCGACATTTATTGAGCATTAGATATAACCACCATTCTTTGACAGTGGAATTAACCATTTGACGAGTTGGGTCCATGTTACTTTACAAGTGATACACACTTGATTTTCTATTTTTCAATACCTCACGCCTTCGAGTAAATTCAAAAATTTAAATTTTCATTTAATAAAATCAAGGCAATTAAAGATAAAGAAAAATTTAACTTCTTTATTCATAAAAAATAAACTATATAACTTTCTAATGTAAACTATTACATTGTTGATCAAAAGGAATTCATAACCTCTAAAAATTAAATTTTAGCGGAAGACTTATTCAAAATTGGGCAACATGCCCTTACATTAAAAGAAAACTTTAAAAAAATGTAAACTTGCTAAAATAGAAACTATCCAAATTCCATGGTCTTCATAATTTAATTTCCTAAAAAAAGAAAGAGGAAGGGATGAGCACAAAGCTCAGTGGATCTTTTTCAAACAACCACTTTTCAAATTCAAATTAACTAACACATTCATATTTTAAACACTTACATACATTAAGCGTTTCAATCACCCCTTTGTTTAAAGTTGAGACTTTAGACCAAAAGGGTTTTTAAACCCTTGATGTTCTTAACAATGTACCTCCTTAGAGTGAAATACAACTTTTCGTAGCCAATTTTATTGGACTTTTGGACTCAAGGAAACTTACCCACCAACCAAGTACTTTGGTCTTAAAACCCTATAAACTAATCATATGAAAAGAACATCCATAGCAACCCACATGTTTGCTATGATGGTACGTGGTTATTTTCACCATTTTCTTTTATTAAATCTTGAATCATCAATTAAACTTCAGAATATAAAATTCAGAATATGAACAATCTGAAAATCAAATCATCAAGCAACCATAATCCTGTATCATTTTTTCAAGTAAAGCCTAAGCATGATACTAAACATGGCATGAATATTATAAATACATTAATTCGAACAAGGATCAAATCTAAAACTGAAATATATTTCAGAATACTAGAACTAAAATTATTTTGATTTCAAAAGCCCAACAAACAATGAACATGCTAGTAATTTGAATAAGAAAAAAGGGTGTTAGAGAAATCACTTCCACCTTATGATGCTTTCTCCCCAAAGTTTAGACAAGAGTTCCCAACATACAAGCACCAAGAAAATCACCCAGGATGAATCCCAAAACCAAGAACTTCTCACACACAAGAGGGAAAAGAAAGGTGAGAAGGGGTGCCAACAAGAGCGCTTAGAGAACAAGAGGAAATCTCAACTCTTGTTTCTTGGGATGAGATGAATTGTGAGAATGGGGGGTTTATATAGACTTCAAAAAGGTAGAGAATGACAAGTTTGTGGTGTTCTCCTTGTAGGAAACTTGCCAATTCTTCAAAATTTCATGCCTCCCAAGTATAGGAGAATAACAAGTGTATTTGGATATTTTTTTTCGAATTTAGAAACCAATTTTCGAATTTTTGGAATCATTTTTCTTAGATTTTTTTGTTATTTCTGTTTTATTTCCAGAGCATCAAATCTGGACCGTCAGATCAACCTCAAGCGCAACACACGGTTCGCGATCAACGAAAACGTCTCAGATCTGGACTGTCGGATCGTCCTCGAGCAACACACGGTTCGCGATCAACGAAAAGCTTCTAGACCATCAGATCAACCTCGAATGCAGCACGCAGATCCTCATTCGCGAACAACGAAACACATCTGGACTGTTGGATCAACCTCGAGCGCAACACGCTAATCTTCGTTCACGATCAATGAAACGTGCCTCAGATCTGGACTGTTGGATCGGGCGGATCGATCGTGGGCCATTGGATCTTAATGATTCGGTGCATCTGGGCGTTGGTGTGATTTTAATCTCATTCGTTGGATCGGGCAGATCGATCGTAGACCGTTGGATTGTGGCAATTCGGTGCTCCTGAGCGTTTGGTGTGGGTTTGATCATGACCATGGGATCTTAGATCGTGCGGATTATACGTTTATGACCGTTGGATGCAGTTTCTATTACCAAAATTACTCTCTAGGGTTTCTATTATCCGAGCTTTTCTAATTATACACCCAATTTCACTTTCTAATTTATGTAAATATGGTTTATTGCACATATCCTTTTATTTTATTAATTTGCTAATATTCTCCCCTTTCTAATTCTTTAATATTGTATTTATTAGATATTTTTCTATTTCTTTAATATTTTTTATTGCCAACTATTAATAATCTATATTTCTTTATATTTTTCTATATATTTATTCCATATTTTTATTTTCAGAGAGGCAAAAATAATTATATATGTAGAGATATATAATTCAGTATTCTTACTTTATATTTGATAATTAATTCCATAATTGTTCCATTATTTGTATAATTATAAAATAATTCTTATACAAATAATATTTGATAATTCTACTTATCTTATATTATTTGTTAGATCATCCTGATACTAAGATTTCATTTGCCTCCAATTATTTTAGAATCTTTTTCAATAAATCTTATTTCTCATTTTTTATTTAATTTTTATCAATTTTATTTATTTTTAAGTTATTTGACAAAATTATGAGGTATTACAATTTCTTTATCTCTTTTATTTTGTCTTGATTTTATTAAAGTGAAAATTTTGTATTCTTGAATTTTTATACAAAGGCACAAGATATTGAAAAAGAGAAGAACAAGTGTGTGTCACTTGTAAAGTAACACCGACCCAACCCACCAGTTGGTTTAGTTCACTGTCAAGAGAATGGTGGTTATGTCCAATGCTTAAAGATAAGGGGGTTGGGGTGTTACAAGTGTGGTATCAGAACTCAGTTATTAGAAACATTGGGCTGGAATTTGAAAATCATTCAGTGGCTATTTGAATAGAATTAGAAACTCAAACTTAGCCATCTGTGGTAAGGCTCCACAGAAATAGGGGCAGAACAAAGACGAGTAAAGGGAAGAAGCTAGGAGGCTAGGATTATGTTTCGTATGCAAGCAGAAGGGTCATTTGGTGAAAAATTGCCCAACTGCACAAGCTCAGGCTTCCTAGCAGCAACAATAGACTACTCAAGGGGGAAGTCAGAATGGGCATCCTCAAGCCAAACAGAATCAGAATGTCAATCAAGGGTAAAACCAGGGCCGTGGTTAGAACCATGCCAGAATGTTTGCGGTTGAAACCTAGGAAGACTAGGCCCTTGCAGTAGAAGGTACGTTCCTATTGTTTAATGTTGTTGTGAGACTGTTGCTTGATTCGAGTGCCACAAAATCTTTTATCTCTGAAACACTAGCTGATAGGTTACAACTTGTGACAAAAACAATGCCTATGACTTTGAATGTGTCCACACCAATAGGGACCATTGTGACTTCAAAAAAGATGTGTAGTTGTGATCTTAGGTTTGGAGATAAACTTTTAACAGTCAACTTATATACCCTACCTTTCTATGGCTATGACGTAATCTTGGGGATGGATTGGTTAGACTAGGACTAGGCCTAGATAGATTGTCCTAAGAGATGGGTAACCATAACATTACCTTCTAGGGAGATCTTTAAAATCAATTGGGATATGCAGAAACTACTAAGGAGTCCAACCCTACCCTTGCTAAATTGTTTGAAGCAGACGGATGAGTTCAAGGAACTCTCTGAAGAAGAACCTACTGATTTGAAGAATATACACGACCTAGCTGTAATCAGTAAGTACGAGGATGTGTTCCCAAAATGACTTACTTGGACTTCCACCAGCTAGAGAGTTAGAGTTCAAGATTGAACTTCACCGTGGAACCAATCCTATAGCCATACCTCCTTATAGAATGGCGCCAGTAGAAGTAATTGAGCTAAAAACTCAACTGGACGAGCTTAGGGAGAAAGGTTTTATCAGGCCAAGTAAATCACCATGGGGAGCCCTAGTACTATTTGTGAAAAAGAAAGAAGGTTCCTTGCGACTATGTGTCGACTACCAGAAGTTGAATCAAGCTATAGTAAAGAACAAATATCCTTTACCAAGGATTGACGACCTATTTGATCAATTATGATGATCCACTCATTTCTCTAAAATTGATCTTAGGTCAGGATACCATCAGTTGTGGATTTGAGAGTGTGACATTCACAAGATGGCCTTTAGAATAAGATACGGACGCTTCGAGTTCACCTTGATGCCCTTTGGTTTGACCAATGCCCCGGCGGCCTTCATGCATTTGATGAACTGAGTGTTTAGACAATACCTTAACCATTTTATATTAGCATTCGTGGATGATATCCTAATCTATTCTAAGTCAGAAGCTGAGCACTTAGAACACTTGAAGATCATGCTAGAAACCCTCAGAAGAAACCAGCTATATGCTAAATTCAGTAAGTGAGACTTCTGGATGAAAATTGTCAAGTTCCTAGGCCATGTTGTATCAGCAAAAGGTATTGCTGTAGACTCGAAAAAGGTAGAAGCCGTCATGAATTGGAAGCAACCCAAGACAGTAACAAAAATCAGAAGTTTTTTGGGCTTGGTAGGCTACCACAGAAGGTTCATTAAGGATTTTTCCAAGTTGGTAGAACCTATGACTAAGTTGACTAGAAAAGGAGTTAAGTTCCAGTGGGATGAGAAATGTGAACGGTCATTCCAAGAACTAAAGATAAGATTGACTACGACTCCTGTTCTGGTCACCCCAACTCCTGGTATTACTTACACACTGTATACTGATGCCTCACTGAGTGGATTGGGCATAGTCTTAATGCAAGAAAAGCAAGCCATCACTTTTACCTCAAGATAATTGAAGGTTTATGAGAAAAATTACCTTACTCACGACCTAGAGTTAGCAGCCATAGTGTTTGCTTTGAAAATTTGGAGACATTATCTTTACGGTGAGAAATTCGATCTATTCTTTGATCACAAGAGTTTGAAATACATTTACACCCAAAAGAACTGAATCTCAGGCAATGAAGGTGGATGGAGTTTCTTAAGGATTATGATTTTCAATTGTACTACCATCCAGGGAAGGCCAATGTGGTGGTCGATGCCTTGAGTAGGAAGTTCAACAAGCAAGATGAGGGGAAAGGTTAGATGTACTAGTTGATCGAGGATTTTGGGTTGGGAGTGACCCTTAATGAAAAGGAAGCCTACCTTTACAATATGTCTTGCCAACTAGACCTGTTGCATCAAATCAGAGATGAACAGAGGCAAGACAAGTGGCTCACTCAACTAATTGAAGGAGTTACACAAGGAAAGCATGTTGACTTTAGGTTAGACGCTGAAAATGTCCTAAGACTCAGAGAAAGGATTTGTGTACCTTAGCAAGGACAAAGTAAGCAGGTCATACTTGACGAAGCCCATCAAACTAAGTATACCATGCACCCTAGTAGGGATAAAATGTACCAGAACCTCGGGAAAACCTACTGGTGAAGAGGAATGAAAAGGGACATAGCTAAATACGTCTATAAGTGCTTAACATGTCAACAAGTGAAAGCAAAACACCGGAAACCCTCTAGAATGTTACAACCACTCCTAATCCCTGAATGGAAGTGGGATAACATTGCCATGGACTTTGATAGTGGTTTACCCAGAAACCAAAAAAGAGAAGACACTGTTTGGGTGATTGTGGATTGTCTTAGCAAGGTAGTTCACTTCTTGCCAATTAGATCCACAAACCAAGTTAGTAAGCTAGGAGAAATCTATGTGAAAGAAATCATCAGACGTCATGGTGTACCCAAGACTATTGTGTCTGATAGAGACGCTCGTTTTACTTCACAGTTTTAGCAGAGTCTCCAGAAGGAGATGGGTACTAAGCTCACCATGAGTATAACCTTTCACCCTCAGATGGATGGTCAGTATTAAAGAGTTATCCAGATTTTGGAGGATATGAAGTCTTGTGTTTTAGACTTCAAGGGGAACTGGAGTAAGTATTTACACCTGGCAGAGTTTGCCTATAACAACAGTTACCACACAAGCATTAAGATGGCTCCATTCGAGGCTCTCTATGGAAGACCTTGTAGATCACCTACCTGTTGAGCTGAGCTTAAAGATCATGTATTAACTGGGCTAGACATGGTGAAAGAAACGAGCAACCAAGTTAAGTTAATACAAAGGAGGTTGGCTACTGCACATAGTCGTCAAAAAAGCTACACTGACAAAAGAAGAAGACCATTAGAATTCCAAGTTGGGGACAAAGTATTTCTGAGGATTAGTCCCTAGATGGGTATCAAAAGGTTTGGATTCAAAGGGAAGTTATCTCCAAGGTTTGTCAAACCCTTTGAAATACTTAGAAGAATTGGGGAATGCACTTATGAGTTAGATTTACCAAACCAGATGACTTCAGCACATAACGTATTCCACGTATCCATGTTGAGGAAATATGAACCTGACCCCTCTCGCATCATTTACTGAGATGAAGTGAATATTCAAGATGATGGTACCTACGAGGAAACAATGGTCAGAATCCTTTATCACAAGGTATAGAATCTAAGAACAAAGGATATCCCATTAGTGAAGGTATTGTGGAAACATCACGAGGTAGAAAAAGCCATGTGGGAACTTGAAAGCGAAATGAAGACCAAGTACCTGCATCTGTTCACCAGGAATACCTAAATATGTACAAATTTCGAGGACAAAATTTTTCTAAGGAGGGAAGGTTGTAACATCTCGAACATTCGTATGAAATTTGAAATTTTATTTAGAGAATCATACAGAATTGATGGATGAAAATTTTGGTAAGTCCAAGTTTAGCTAAATAAGGAATAAAATCAATTTAATGGATTTTTGGAAGAAAATATATGAATATAATGTATATTATGGGATATAATAGTCAAAAATACAAGGATATGTGTAATTTTTTTATGAAAACAAGATTAGAAATTCAATTCTGGATTAAGATTTGGCAAAAATCTGAAAATAGAACATGAAATTCGGTTGAAAAACATATAAATATAACTCAAAACGCATCCAACGGCTGCAAACCGTCAATCTAAATTCGATCTCGGGATTTGACAATCGCAAGATGATCTGCACCAACACCCGAGCGCACAGGATAATGAAGATCAAACGGACGGAGATGATCAAGGACGATCGGACAATTGCGATCAAAACAACGAAGTCTCGATCTCGAAGTCGCACGGTGCGACTCTATGCGCACCAATCTTGACCCTTTGATCTGATCCATGTGCATGTCTCGAGGATGAGATATTAGTCGGTTTATAAAATATGAAAAAATGCAAAAAAGATGGGGGAAAATCGCCAAAAATTACCGAAAAAATCGAGATAAACACCAAAAATTAATTTTTAAATTTCAAATTTTTTTTTGAAAATACTTATTTTTTTCTTAAAATTAAGAAATACGAAATTTAAGAGAATTTAGGTGTTTTACTCCAAGAAAAACTCAAAAGTTTCGATTTTCCCCCTTTGAAAAACTATATAAACCCCCCTAAGCTCTCATTTCCCTCATTCCAAAAATAAGAGTTGAAATTTCCTCTTATTTTTTCTAAGCTCTCTTCTTGGCAGCTCTTCTCACCTTCTTTCCTCTCTCTTGTGTGTGAGAAGTTTTTCTCTCGGGTTGGGGAATTAATTTGGGTGATCTTCGTTGGTACTAGTACATGAGGGAATAGCTGCATAAATTTCTGAAGAAAGCGTCACAAGGTGGAAGTGATTTCTAGAACTCCTTTTTGTTCTCATTTAAATTTATGACATACTCATTGTTTGTGTGTTTTCATTAAAATCAAAGATTTTCAGTTTCAGTTTCAGAATTTTAAAAGTTTATTTCAATTTTTTAGTTTTGATTCATATTTAAGCAATTATATCATCTATGCCATGTTAGTATCATGCTTAGGCTTTTCAATTGAAGTGTGACACATGTTTTATGAGTGTTTCATGAATTGATTTTGTATATTCTGATTTTTAGTTTGATTTCATATTCTTAAATTTATTTTATGAGATCATGATATGAGAGTTAATCTGAGATGATGGTGATAATAACCACGTACCATAATAGTAGTCAAGGCAATGCTATGGATGTTTTTTCATATGAGTTAGGTCATATGGTTTTCAAACCTAAGTACTCGAGGGTCGTGTACCACAGTACCTTATGAGTCACCACGTGTAACGGGTTGATGCCGACATGTGCTACTAACGGGTTGATGTCGAGTGGGCCCCGTTGTAATACCCCAAAATTTTGTCAAATAATTAAAGATAAATAAGTTTGAGGAAAATAAATAAAATAAGTCAAATAGATTAATTTAAAAGATTTTAAGAAATTTTGGGTGCAAATGGTGGGTTGGCACATGAAAAATAATTTATATTGGAGATATAATAAAAATTAGGATAATTAAATGAAAATTACAATTTTAGTG